>JAHZNG010000591.1:0-13032 GCA_027744375.1 Orchesellides sinensis
TCTGAAAATTTCCTTCCATAGTAATTATTCACTGAGAAATATTGTATCACAAATTACAAAACATTTGTTTATGTGTACTGTGTACTGCAAGCAAAATATTTCTTTCTGTAGGTTAAGTACATCCTGTATTAAAATGTGTTAATATACGGATGTACATATATGTTTAACTTGTAAACAAATAGTAAATACTATGAACAGAGATTTCAAAGAGTACACCAATGCACATTTAGTTTGAAGACAGAAATGGAAATAAGTATTAACCATACGTACGGGGATAAGGAGTTCGCCATATTTATACAAACTTCATATAACGGTTATTTTGAATATATTTCTTTAGAATTTTCCAGTAAATAAACTGTGAAACGCATACCAACAACCACAGCTGCAATAACAGTAGTGCAACTACAGCGAAAGGATAGAATGTTTCAAATAGTATTGCAAAAGATTCAGCAAAATCCGCTGGAGAACTTTATACTCAGTGAACGAAGACAAAAAGTGTAAGTACGTTATGCACACCATAGCCACTCTTGCTGGAGTCTTGAGACTTTCTTAGATGAAAATTTTACAAAACGCATGAAGCAAAGTCAATTTCTTCTTTGGCTTCATTAAGTTGGTTGACTAATTTTGATGGGGGTACTTAAAAGGATTAAAGAATGTAATATTGTATGGAATGAAGAATAATGGTTGTTCTTGTGTAACTCTAACGCGTGTGTGAAGGTTTCTGTATATTTTAAACGTTTAGAAGTCTAGAGCTCTTTACTTCTTGTGAAAATTCTAAGCAAAAGTTAAGCCTTGGCATCTTTGTTTCTTTTCGATTCCTGTCTTGTTCGTTATGCTAGAAATTGAAAGAATGTTGCTTTTGCAATTTGTTTCACGATGGCTATCCACCATTGACTTTCCCAGTACTTTATACCATAGCTCCCCAGACCTAGTAATAAACGAGTTAAATGAATTTGCAAGGTTATTGAATAATATTTTGTATTCCACGAAACACATTACTTCTCTCTCTATCAATTAATTGATGTCAATGTATATATTAAATACGACTTTCATAAGCAAATGTGATAAGATTGTCTGAACCAATTCCGTGCATGTACTTATAGTTTGTAAACATCTGTTTTAAGCAATATGCAATTATCAGGGAGTATGTAGGTCTCACTCAATGGAGGTTAATTTTCTATTCTACTTTGGAAAGAATTATGCACAGGTGAGCCGGTCTAAAATATGTCATTTTAAAGGCTATTACAAAGCGACGAAACGGAATGACAATGGGAAATGGGCTTGATGTTGTAATAAAGTATTATGCTATCACTTAACTTGGAAATGTAAAACCACAAGACGTTTAAGAGAAAGCTTTTTTACTACCAAAATTGAAAATGACTGAAAGCCTCTCTGGAGACCTAAAAAGAATCATAAAGCTGATACTAATACGTGTTCTACTTTCTCGTCTGCAGTACTTAATGTGTAAGTAACTTGCATATTTTCCAGGAAGTAAATCGTCTTTATTCTGAAACCCGCCCATCAAAAAGTTTCCAGCATTGTTTTCATATCTCATAGCTTAATTGTTGTCTCTCCGTTGTTTGAGTTTATTATCAGCAAAACAGCAATACATGTTTGCTTGATGAGTGCAGTGAAGGTAATATATATTCATCTAATATTTTTTATAACGTTGTTATTTATACATGCCGCAAATATTAACCTGAGTTAGAGTTTACCTCACGGAAAATAATACTGGTTCTCATTAATATGCATTAAACATCTTTGAAACAAGCCTGGAAGGTGAGTAACTAAGTAGTCAAATACATCACCAAAAGAGTGAACACACATATTTAAACTTTTCTGAATAATTCTTACCACACCATGTCATGATATGTAGTGGTTGCAAAATATTAATGCAATGCAAAATCACTGGGGGTAAAGGAGTCTGGCTTGGTGTGGCAGATGCCTACATGGGAGTGAATGAGAGGAAACAAGATCAGATTACCGTGGGACTGGCCCACTTTCCATCTTTCTTNCAGATGCCTACATGGGAGTGAATGAGAGGAAACAAGATCAGATTACCGTGGGACTGGCCCACTTTCCATCTTTCTTCGGTATCAAGCCAACGTATGTATCTCTCACTTTCCTCCCTTTCATAAACTTAATACTGAAGTTTGCTAGCTATACAAAGTAAGAAATTTGCTGATGTTCCATATTATGCATATACATAGGTTTGTATAGGGATGTGTGCGATTACTTTGTTTCGTCGGAGCAAAAACTTTTTGCCAGAGTAGGACAAAAAAAGAAGGACCAAGAAAATCGATTGTTGTCTCGTCGGACGAAATTTTTTTGCCAAGAATCTTTTTCAGTCATAAAATATGAAATGGACTAGGAGGAAACTATAATAATATCATTATTAAAACTCATCCAGTCAATAGAGTGAATAGAGAATATAGCCGTTTGAGTAGAAAACAAAACAGAGGGCTCTTCCGGACGGGATTTTCTTTCGTTTTCCTTAGCAATTTAGCTCAGCCAAAGGCAAACAGAAACAAATAAAATCTAGATCAAGATGATCATGGCACGTTGGCATGCCAGGACTGGAAAGTAATTTGGTAGAGAAGTGAGGCATTGTGTGGAATAGAATAGTGTAAGAAAATGTTTAGTTGAACCCTGCAACTTTTCCTGTCTTATTTACTGACCATGGTATGTATTATTATTCGGAGAAGTGAGCCTGAAATACGAGAAGAGGAAGGAGAAAGACAAATGTTGTGAGAAAATAGGAAAACAAAGAATTTGCTCGCTTTAATCCTTTCGTAAAATCCTCCCACAATTTTATGAATGAGTATAGTTGTGCTGTAACGTACATTTGCACGCAACTGTATATACAATTTAATAATATATATTTAGTTCAAACACATCTTTCTTCTTTAGGAAATGCAATACGTGAGTCTTGAGCAATTTGTGGCTTGACATATTCAATAGACTCAGGAAAACCGCTGGAAGCCGTTACTTTCCGTTAAACAGCAATTTCTTGCGGTGGCTACGCTGCTGTCTATTACTTTTATTCCCGTTGCAACATTATTCTTGTGTGTAGCATTTACCCAACGGGCTATACGTCTACTCTCTTTTTCTTCCCCAATGCCGTGTGTCAGTCACTAATGCAAGCTGAAAGCCAAAAACATTGTCCTTTCCTCGAATTCCAGTCAATAAAGCTAATAGCCTTTGTAAGTTATGTTTTGCAATGCATTAGCAATCCTACTTTGTATTTCAGTCGTTAACTAAAATCCGAGTCTATAAATGTACAACATATGAATAAAAATTTATTTTTAAACTTCTCAGTGCAGATAAATCCAGCTTCGTTTATAATTATGACGTGTACCTAAAATTAAAGACAATTTGTTAACTAGCCAGAAAGCTTTATAAAGACTGAAGTTGAAACTCACACATTTGAAAACGTGTTGATATTGTTACTGTGTAGGACGTTGTAAAATATTTGCCAATCACAAAACATACGTCAAGAAAACTCTTGTACAAAGTACATCTTTACTTTTCTTGTTGAACGGATAATTTATAGTATTTTTAAAGTACATTACAAAAATATACTCCCTTAGTGTTTATGTGTATATAGAATGTAATGATGTTTACTAGATAAAGTACAGTACTTGTGTACATTCGTAATTAAAATTGATTTTTTCATACTAACTGCTATTTTTAACATAATATTCCAATACCTTGCTTATGTAGTTCTTAAAGCACTTTAAATTCGCTTTAAGGTCAAGGTAGGACACCCTCAAGTGTCCAATCGGTAAGTTCAACATTCAAAGACACGCCATCGAATGCGTAAATAAACTTTCCGTCATTTGATAAGAAAAGGCTTAATAGACAATGAATATTACAGCAAAAAAGTAATGGCAAAATTATGGTTGTTACATTTTGTATCTGCTTTTTTCTATTTGCATGGTATACCATTATTAAATGCTTGATAACTAAAAATATATCCAAGCCTAACTATATACAATACGTTTTAGATTTTTCGTGCATGGTTATGATTAAAAAGATTATTATTACATGCCACCACCACGTTTCATTACCCTTTCCATCACTTGAATTCAGTGTGTGCGTGTTTGCAGTGTATAATAGATAAATATATAGCGTCTACGGCTCCACGTTTACGAAATGAAACTTTTTTTGGAAATTATTTTCCTTTTCCAGAATATACTTTTCTGTACTGTTCTGTACTTCCATTGAGTGTGCCATCGGACATGGCAATATTGGAATTGAACGCTTTGAGACTGGTAGCTATATTCTATAAAGGAAAAAGTTGCCAATACATGATTCGGAATGTTGAGAAAGCGTCCATGATTGTTTATAATGACAGTTATACAAAAACATACACGTTTCCAGTAGAATTGTAACAGATACGCTACATACCGCCGCAATATAACCCTTTATCTCCAAATTTTTGTATTGTATGCATTTAGGTACGTAATGTACATTATGTGTCATTTGCAAAATCTGAACATATGTTCGTCCAACAACGCCTTTCTCTTTGCTCCACTTACTCACAGCTTACTGGAATACTGTGACCACAAGTATTTTGCATTACTTTTTCCTCTTGCACACTGCATCAATGACTATCCTATACTTGAGAGTGCAAACATGCCTGCTAATCATTTAGGTACATAGTATACACATAATTGTACATACGTGGCCTAGTAATATCCATACATATTTAAGAGAAAGAGTGTTTGTCCTAAACATTGACAATGAGCCTAGTATCCGATAGGTTTTATATGAGTGAATGAATTGACGGAGGAATGGAACTGATACTGACAAATTGAACTGATAGCAAAAGAATCGGGGCTAAAACAATGGGGTGATTGTGAATGTAAAAAATGAGAAATTTTACGGACCATCGAGTTTTACTCTTTTATTCCCGATCCGGTTCAATCCTAAGGATATTGTATTTTAAGTATTGTATAACCATAGGGTGTACAACCATTCACTAAATTTTTTATGAAAGAAAAAAAATTGCTTCTAGTCTGGAATACAAACACAGTAACAATGAAAGTACATATAAACACAGGTTGAAGAAAGGTTTCTCTATAACAAGAACGTAATACTGGTACAAAATTCGACGGATGTATACTTAGGTATATTTCAAATACAAATAAAGAAGTGGAATAAACACATTGTAAAAAAGACACGTAACAAAATAAATGATACTTTAAATAAAGAGAAGTATAAAAATTGTTAAGCCCACCTACACAACGAATTATGAACTGCTTCATCGATATAAACTAAGCCATTATTTATTAGCCTAATCAAATCCTTAAAAATGTAGAAGGTCACAAAACGATCATTTACATACCTATAATCCGTCACTTATGAACCGTCTTCGTTCCTTACTGAAAAGGAGGTAATAAACTAAGTCATTAATTATTAGCCTAATCAAATCCTTAAAAATGTAGAAGGTCACAAAACGATCATTTACATACCTATAATCCGTCACTTATGAACCGTCTTCGTTCCTTACTGAAAAGGAGGTTGTTTGATGGCTCGTTTTTGGATTGGATGGTATTTATTTATTTACGTATTCAATTTCTTGGGCGCTCCAGCTGTAATTGTAAACTACCAGAACGAAAAGCTTATTTTTCTTTTCACTGAAAGTAGAGTATATTATTTAACAGTCGAGAAAAGTAGTAGTTAGAGTACGAATAAATAGGTTGTGTTATGTCTATTCTTAATGACAAGGAAAACGCTTGAAGCTTCCAAACTTTCTAATGCACGTATTACGCCAATTTGAATAGTTAATTTACTTGCCGTGAAGTGATGTAGGACATTTGGTATATATGTAGCTTTAGGAAGATATGTGTATATATACGGGCACTGTTACAAGTTACAACACATAATATTACTTACTTAAAACTGTTTCGTCAAGTGCCTACTAGTCAGTTTTGTTTTGAAAGGGAAGCAAGATAGTAGTTGCAGGTTCACATTTATCAAATTTGATTTACTTTGTACTCATATACGTCACTCGTCACTTTCCAGCCCGCGGCAACTTTCTCGTAACTAGAATTTAATTGAGGTACCTATTATACGCAACAAAGTTTTGTTTTAGAATCTCCGTCTGTTGCAAGTTTGTGAAAAATCTATAACTTCACAAGGTGATTATAATGGTAGATTAATCTGAACATACACTTTATAGAATAAATTGTCAAAAGCATCTAGGTAGTTTACATTCCTTCCGCGGATGAACTTTTGTTGCTGTAATCAAATTTAATTAATATGGCATTTCTCTAGAATCCCTTCCCTTCTGGCAATAGTTTTTGATCTTGATATATAAATTTAATTTATCAAGATAGAAGATGTTGTAAATTGTTCGTGTGGTATCTGCCCAAAACTTTTTAAACAGCAGTTCCCGACATCAAACAAGTTTCCTGTACACTTTCGGCAAACACAAAAAGGCTTCTATAATAGTACTTACTGTACCATGGCACTACATGTAGTTTGGTAGATATTTACTAAGTGCCCTATTTACAAAAGGTGAAGGTAAAGAGGAGCTAATTGAAATTTTGTGAGCTTGTTAATAAGCATTAATTTACTTTTCCTCACTTTTCACCTTCCTTTTCCTTTCACCTGCCTTTTCTTAGCTGATGTTTGTGTGTGTCCGTAGTGCCTCCTTTATGTCAAGGGATTAGAGAAATACTAAAGGGTAGTAAAAGCAAAGGCAGTAGTCCCAGCTCGTCCGTCTCCTCTTGCTATGTTTCCACTGCTGTGTGTGACGATGCTGCTGATGCTTTCCTTCCACTATTCTCTCCGCTTCTTTCAGTTTGTTCAAGAGGAAATTGTAAAATGTGTTGAAAAAGCTAGAAAAGATTAAGCTATGTTTCCACTGCTGTGTGTGACGATGCTGCTGATGCTTTCCTTCCACTATTCTCTCCGCTTCTTTCAGTTTGTTCAAGAGGAAATTGTAAAATGTGTTGAAAAAGCCAGAAAAGATTATAGCAACGATGATGATGATGATCTATGTGTCTACCCTTCTCTCACTTCCTCTCCGTTTCCCTGTAGTTTTTACACACGGCAACCTCCCCAGAAACAAGTTTCCAAGTATGGAGCTTATACGTACAGCTGAAGTGACACACAAACGTGTACAGGATATTTATGCTGTAGTTTCAACTTCACTTCTATATATATTATATCTATGTGTCTACCCTTCTCTCACTTCCTCTCCGTTTCCCTGTACTTTTTACACACGGCAACAGCAACCTCCCCAGAAACAAGTCTCCAAGTATGGAGCTTATACGTACAGCTGAAGTGACACACAAACGTGTACAGGATATTTATGCTGTAGTTTCAACTTCACTTCTATATATATTATGCTCTTTAGTTCAGCTTTTAAATACACAAGGGGAAAATGTATAGGATTTGATGTTGATGTCACTTTCCCGTTTTTCTGTTGTGACGTGCTTATCAACTTGTTTTTTCTTTTCGTTCCAGAGGACAGGATCTTCTTCCTTCCTCTTTCATGAGCTTTAAAAATATAAAATACGATGCATTTATGTATTAGTATATTGCGTCTGTCAGCATTGAAAACAAGTAGAAGGAGCTTGCAAAACCTGGAACATGTATGTGCACCCTGCGAGCAAGATACATATACCAGCAGCCAAAATAGTTTGGTTGATTTAGAAAGTACAGGGAAAGAGGAGAAAGATTCAAATTGGGATTCAGTAGTACAAAGAGCAATTCTTTAATATGGAACTTAGCTGGCTGCCCAGAGAGGCAGAAGCAAAGAGAAATACACAGTATGTATTCAAATGCAGTAAGTAGAGTAAAAGAAAAGAAGGGAGAGACAGGCAACAAGCATATAAGACGGATATTTTACATAGATACACAGTATTAATGTGCCAAACAAATGCTGTAAGCTACTGACTGATTGTTGTTAAAAGGACTGACCGAACAAAGTTTTTTAGGTGCTAACTATATAGTTTTTAAGGTTTTAGACATAATAACATACAATGGAATGCATAATAACTAACTAGTCATATAGAGTGCCTAGTTAAAAAATAATATACTTAAGTATGTAAACGTTCATAATACATACTTGTATTAATAAAAGATACAGAGTGATAGCAAAACGGTACTTTAACTTGTCCGTTCTGGCTATTAAGAATTTCTCCGGTATAATCTGACAAGAATTGGTTGTACCTGAAACGCATAATATGTGCATTTGGCCTGAAAGTTAGATATAAAGATTCCTCATACGACTGCAAAAATTCATGTTAGCCTAACTCCAACTCTAGCCAGTTTCTCTACTTTGCTGCTTCCTTTCTAAAACATTACCTACACCTAAAAAAGTCCTTCTACACTAGAAGTATAAAAGAAGTAACCTGTAAAAGAAGTTTTTACATGTCTGAGATAGTAGTGTACAATATACATACTACATTTCGTTCTGTCTTTCTGTTCTATACTTTACTTATTGCTTTCACAACCAAGTCTTTCAAAATTACACCATACCACACATGCACAATTTTATAAATCCATTCCAAAAGGACCTAACTAAGGGCTTAAAGTAAATGTAAACCAGCAGTGTATTAAAATGCACGGAATACTATATAGATTGCTCTGCAGATTACCTTTCTTTCTCCTTCACAGTACAAAAAGATAGGTTTCACATTCTATTTTTTCCAATACATGACGGGGGCGAGTAAGATAATGATCACAGAGAAACACTGATATTGATAGTGTATTGCACCGGAAAACTAGAAGAATACCATATGGAAGTTATGGCTATCACTCAATTACATTCTAATAGTGCTGTATATTATAGTATTCTCAAAACTCTCCATATAAAAATATAATACGTTCACTGTCTACTACACACTTACAACATGAGGTACTTTCCCAGATATATACAGCTAAGTTATATATATGTATATTATGTATTGCCCATTTTCAAAGAAAGAGCAAAGAAAGCAGGTGTAATCATGCCCTACCTTCCACTGTGCATTGTAAGTAGAGGCAGTAATACTTTCCAAAGAAACTAGAAATGTACGGTAAAGAAATGGCGAAATTTTGGGAGAAAACTCCCTAAATAGAGTACAGGGTATATGCTATATTTCAAAAGCATTGGCTGTCTCTACTTTGCTTTACGTCCATAAGACTTGGTTTTGCGTTTGGAATATCTGGACGCAGGACTTTTCGCGCAGTGGATCGATCGTGACGTGCCTCACTGGAAAATGTGAGTGAGTACGATATACGTTCTACGTTGACGATCACAAGGGGACTGGAGAATACATAATATGCACACACTTATCGTTAGTATGTTTGCTTATGAGGAACATGCACACAGTGGCTGGCTGGAGAAGGGAAAAACATTTGCTCTCTTACCACTACTACGACCATTCATCCATCCACTTGGCTTTGCATACGAGTATTGTTGTGTGCATTATGCCATATATGCATTCATTTTCCCCTTCTATCCAAAAGTCTGTTTCGCATCCAACAAATATGTACCAAAAAATACAGTGAGGAGATCGCACTACTGCTGTTGGATGAATATGAATCGCCCTGTGTTGGTTTTGCATAAGTACAAATACAGTTTTTTACAAGTCTCGTAAGAAGGGATATCAAACGAATGTGTGAGCATTGTTTTGTGAAAATTCTCTTTCGTGATGCTTTACGTATGCTTCTTTTTTCAAGAGAGCTGCTGGAAAACAGGGGATTACGAGAAGGGGAAAATATAATATAATGGTAGAAAAATTTGAGGCAGTAGCAACAACATCAGCAACACAAATTATGAATGGTGACTCACAGTGCATTATGGAAAGAGAGCTGGAGAAGGAGGCTTTGTTGCGAAGTCGAGAAATTAGGGGAAGCATAAAAAAACCGTCGTAGTCAGCAGCTTGAGAAGGGAAAGTACACGGGCCAAGTGATAACAAGGGCCAGCCGCAAACAAAGCCAGTATTACGTGGACTTGTCATTCATTTCGCTTTGACGCATTACATTTATAGAAAAGATATTATTTTTTGAAGCAGTTCCAATCTCATGTAATCTTTCTATATATCAGATGTTCTTCTGAGGTACATTTGTCGAGAAGCTTTACAAGATGTGGATATACGTATGCTACATATGTCAAAAATACATATAATATATTGTATTGATAAATTTAAGCCTTTAGTTTTTAATATTATGAGTCTCTAAGCTTGGATAGTTGGTAATATATTATCCTCATATTGCATCTCCACACCCACTCAGCCTCAGCAGCAATGTCCGATTAATTGGCTTGGGTTCTTTTGCTCCACTTGTTAAAAACAGTTGTTAGGATTATATTATGTCTATTCTACTAACGAAGATTGTCGAGTCCGTATTGTTAACGGATTTGCATGATAATGAGAATGCATCAAAATAACTACAGCGTAAGTAACTGAAGTGTAGCTAATTAATAAATTCAGCAATGCATACTGTGCATCGTCTCTGTCCTCATGAGCAGGTGGGATGGTGGAGAGATGGCTGATTCATTTCATACAGCGTCATCGCATTCATAAACATAATATGCGTGGATAAATACTTAATAACATTTCACCATAATGATCAAGCTTATTGAAGTTGAAACTTTTAGAGATATCCGTTGCAGGTATGAAATCTGCATTATGCAAGGCACTCAACTTTCCATTAAAAATCTTAGTGACAGCCGGAGGACAGCCTATCTTGTTTTCTTCGCTTTTCTGTAACTAAAGTATGTACTATCATATAACTCCATTTTGCCCGTATTTTTATGAGCTTCCTTTTCATTTTATTTTCTTCCCATATCCTTTTTGTTTGTTCACCTTTCCAGATGCTTCCTTTTGAAAATAAACATTTAAGGAAACAAAGTATGAAACGCTATATTATTTAATGTTTAGCTTTTCATCTGTCTTTTACACGCTTTGACATTTTAGTCCTTTCATTCACTATACAGAGACTTCCATTATTGGACGGACCAATGTATTATGAATTAAGGGAAGGAAGTATGGTTAGAAGTTCTGGGAATGAAAGGGGAAAGGAGATGAAATGGAAAATTGACTCATGTCAAAAGCCTTTTCTCTTTCTGCTTTGTATAACTGTGGGTGCAATACACAAGTACGTGGACATTTCCATCTTGTGACAGGTGAGTTAAGTGAGATGGAAGGAGACACATGCCCAATGAAGACTAAACTTGTGGTGATTGTTTTTAGATTTATACTTCCAAACCAGTATGGTACACAATACATCATTTCAGATTACAAATAATAGCTAAAATACCAAAGTTGAGAATTGGAAACATAATTCACGAGGACAGCAATGCGCGAGGATGGGTCTATAGTTTTGTTTGGACAAATGAATAACAAAAAAATACAATCCTACTCTTTCTCTTTGTCCTCACAGACATCTTGCAGAAATGGATTTTCATTTTGTCCACCTTTTCAATAGTCCAATACCATAGAAAACAAATACTCAAAATCATTCTAATACGTATTTGATTGTATTCAATGGTCCAATACAGTAGGACTCCAAGTTTGCTAGTTTATATTCGTTTCAGCTTTGTCCATCAGCTACGCATACTAACTTTCTCATTCAGCCCTGGAACTCAACTTGGTTGAAGATCTGCTTATTATACGAGTTATATGTTGGAGAGCTCAATGGGGCTCATTCTATTGTGGGTATTCACATTATGCTGAGTTCAGAAAGTTTATCAGTTTCTATTTCTAACTCGCCATCATGTTTACTTACACTTTATATGCAATGGTATATTTAGTTACTTCCATTCTAGCAGCTCGATTGAATATTCGAAGTAGGTTAGCCGTTTTTAAAACGCAAAAATGCAATAAATACTTTAGCAGGTGTAGATTAAACCACAAACAAACAAATCCTGATATATAGCATAGTTAAAAATAGTTATTCCAGCTTAATTTGGCCACTTTGCCAATTTGCAGAAATAAATTACAAACAACCATTATTTGTATATTTCCGTCTTGTCTAGTGTCATGTAGCAGTCTACTTTTAATTTCGCGTGGAAATGTATGATTGCTTTAAATTTCTCGAATGCAAATAAAAATATGTTTTAAAGTTTTTTAAAGATGTCCTCCCCTTTTTCAATTCCAAGCATATAAAGAAAATGAGGTAGTTTTCCGGAGTCACGTATCACGAAATCGTGTGTATGGCAGTTGATTTAATTAGGCTCGCTCAGATAAAAGACAATGTCCTTTTATCCAATGCTACAAAAATTTGCAGAAATTTTTTTTGATGAACCCCAAGTTCCAGTTTTTTTCTTTTTAAAAATGTACCCTGTTAATTACTGTTTCCAGTGGTTCATTAAATATGCGGTCCACAGACTGAAACAGTTAGAGAATACTTGATCCGAATGTAGACCTTTTACGACAAAGTTAAAGCAAACAACATACCATTTACGCTTATTATCAATCAATTATATGCATTTATGCATTGAGACTGAGAATGTACTTAAATACAATATAGTGGAGAAAATGAAAGCCATTATCTTCACCCACAAAGTTGTCGACGCGCAAACGTTAACAGTAAAGCAAATTGTGGAAATGGCTATACATACATATCACGTCAGTGCATGGTATGTATACTGCCGATACTGATTTAGTATTTTCTGCTCATTAATATATGCAGGCTGCCTTACTGAACCACTAATTGTAAGTAATCTGATATACTTCACTCGTATTCCGTTTCAGAATTTCATGCATCTCCAAGCTACTGTATTTGGGAATAGAAAGTAGATCAAAACACATCGGGTAATTCCATTATGCGGTTAACCGACAAGTTTGTTTGTTCAGCGCTGCTGTCTCTAATTTGCACAAGTAAAGCTGGATATACAAGGATACTGCTCTTCTATAATTATGATATTACACATTCTTGGTTTACTCCACTACATATTTCATTCTATATTTTAGGCAGCAACCGAAATGAAAGAAAATGAATGCAAACCATTAATCCATTTTCTACTTAAAAACTCCATAAGATACGTATGTAGTTAAGCTTTCGAAATTAACAAATTTCTTTATCATT
>JAHZNG010000592.1:0-15825 GCA_027744375.1 Orchesellides sinensis
AATCTATTTTTCCACTATCAACTATTGTCCACTAATACTATTCCACTAAATACATTACACTAAATGCATTCGTCTAACTGCAGCATTCCACTAAATTCTTTCCACTATACATTCCGTCCACTAACCCTTTTTCGACATAATGCTATAGACCCGGAGTGATGTAGCCAGAGGTATTTCATACATGCGAAATTGTGCATTTCAAGAAGATGCATGGCCATGGCACTGATGGGAGTGTGAGAAAGAAAATTGATAGCCATCATTATACATATGGTATTCCTGGGTTTAAGTCTCGACACGCCATTATTATGCAGCACATCCCAAATAAAAGCTTAGCTGATAAGCCCAAAAAAATAGCAATATCATGATGATGGCATAGATAAGAGATTTGTCACTCTGCTGATAAGGAACGCCTATTGACTTATTCATGATGAATCAATGCCGTGCATGTCACATTGTCACCATCACCAAACACAATAACGCTTTTTATTGATTTCTACTTGACATGATAAGCAATCCACGTACCATTACCATTATCATAATATCCAATCATTGCCATTTTTTTACGTATTCACTCACCTTTTGTCTTCCCAAGTTTTAATTTGAATTAAGGTTGATATTTTTTAAAGTAATGCTCAGCCAGACGAGTTGTTGACGATGAAGGTGCGCGCAGGAATGGAGAGTATCTCGTCAACTCTGCCTGTGGAACAGGAAAGTTCGTCCATTGTGCCTTCATCCTCATCATCCTTCTCCCCAACCACCACCACCACTCAGCTCATTCCCTCAACACCAGAAGGGACAACCGGAAGTGAAGATGATGATGATAAGCCATGGCTGGTGCCTGTGATAATCGGTGTTAGTTGTGCGGTGGGGATTGTAATTTTGGCAGTTGTCGCCTTTATCCTTTATAGAAGGAACCGGTGCTTTGGTGTCTTCCGAACCCGACTGGCGTTGGCGAAGCCAATCAAAAAGTTGTCTGCCATCTCATCTTCAACCATTTCCTCCCTCTCCGAGCGTGGCCAAAGGAGAAAGGTCAAAAGGTAGCATGACATGCGACACACGTAATGATTTTGAAAAATATGCAAATTAAAAAGCTCATCATCTTGGTATCTTGCCACCAACAAGGTACACAGTAAGGCTGAGAGACCTGGAGGAACGCCTGAGCAGTTTGACTAATACTGCGTGTGCAACAGAATTCCAAGCATTGAAGGAAGCGAGATGCAAAGACAACTCGACCGAATCCGCCCTCCTCCCCCAAAATTTAGTTACCACTGCCACGCCTTCTAAAATTGTGTCGTCTTGTGAGATTCGGGTGCTTCTGGAGGAGCAGACTGCCTTCAGACTGGATTCCCACCTTTGGCTCCTCTCTCGCCTCACTCTGGAGAAGGAGGGGGAGGAAGAGAGGAGTATACTCCATTTTGCCTTTCCCTCTTGGCCAGATTTTGGAGTTGTGGAACCTCCCGAAGCCCTCATCTCATTTGTGAAGGAGTTTCGCAGGAAGGTGCCTTATCCAAAGGAGCCTACTCAGGTGAAGCCCATTGTTATTCACTGCAGTGCTGGCGTGGGACGCTCGGGTGTGTTTATTGCTCTGGACTACCTTCTCCAACATCTCCAGCTGGATCCAGAGGACAAGGAAATGAGGGAGCTGGACCTGGACAGCACTGTCAATATTTTTCATATTGTTTCCAGAATGAGACGAGAACGGGTAATATGAATATTTCAAGGATGCTACTCCCAAACATTTTTTGGGTGTTTATTGCTTCATACAAATGATTGTTTTAGATGGCAATGGTGCAGACGCAAGCGCAGTACATGCTCATATACAAATGTGTTTGGGAGATGGTGAGGGGCAAGTGCGGGAGGGAGCCAACCACCGTGAGCCCTTCAGAAATCCAAATGTCTGACTGGGGTCTCACTCCACCCACCAACTCAGCAACATGACAAGCAAGCGTGTAGGAGGAAATAAAAAGTCTCAACAAAACAAAAACTATTTACAAGATATTATGTACACAATATATGTATATTCTTTTTACAATAACATGTAAAAATACAAATAAGAGTCGCTAAGCACATTACTAAGTTACGCTGCTGTCGGGCAAAATACCATTCTTTTGGGTTTTTGACAGAAAGCCAATTGGTCAAATTGTTTTTTATTTATTTTATTTAATCAAAAATCGAAGAGGAGAAGAGTACGGTTTTTGAGAGAGCAAATTAAAATTTTGATTGGAAAAATGAAGACAAATAGCTTTTTTTAATTTAAACTTTAAAAAAAACAAAAACTTTAAACTTTTTATTTAAGGAGAGAGAAAATGCAAAAGTGGCATCATGTGGGTGTTGGGGTTAGTGGAGACATGTCAGGAGTAAAATCGGAGAGTGGAGGTAGGCATAATTGTCCCCCTCCACCTCTCGTCATGAAAACATGTCCGCACCGAGTAGGTTCAAGCCCACACAAGCGAAAAGGAAAGACATTTTTAGAGTAGGGTTTTAATTGATTAGCAAAAGTGGAGAGAGGCGAAGTGGTCCTTGTTCTTGAAGACAGGTCCCCAGCTTCCGTGCCCGGATGAGGACGACGAAGAAGAGCTTTTCGAAGAGCTGGCTGTTGGTTGGGAGCTCGAAGAAAATGAAGATGGCTGAGGGGTGGTGGGGGGAGTCTTGAGGGGGGCAGCAGGGGTGGAGTAGCTGCTCACTGGAGACTTTCCACACGTTCCCATTCCATAGCCTTGCTTTCTTGCAAAAGGATCGGTTGAGTTGAGGGTCAACATGTTGCTAATGTCTTGCTTGTTGTTGTTGGGTTGTTGTTGCTGTTGTTGCTGCTGCGTGTAGCTGGACTTTTCAGTTTGTACCATAACCGGCGAAACAAAGACACCCAGTTCCTGTGTCCCTTTCTTCCCGTCTTCTAACTTTTCTCCTCCCTCCTTCTAGGTTTATATATCCACTGGCAATGTTGAGGATGATGGCAGAGGTTTGGTTAGGTCGGTTGTTCACGAACTTTCAGCCTAAGAAATAAAAAATCAAGATGCACATTTAATACGAACGTCATTAATTGTTGTTGCAGGAGCAGAGAGTAAGGCCATTCTTAGAAGAGAGCTCATCTTCCAGCATCATGTTCACACACAACAAAATTATGTTCAAGACGCAGTTTCCATTTTGACGTGATGATGTTTGATGATGATGACGTATGCCAGGAATAGCTGTGCATCCTCGGATGATGTGCAAATAGGCACCACCAATTGCCAATACTACCCTAATGCCATCATGTTACGTGACGAGATGGAGATGACGACAATATTTTAATGGGAAACGGAGAATTTCTAGTTAATCCTCGGATGATGTGCAAATAGGCACCACCAATTGCCAATACTACCCTAATGCCATCATGTTACGTGACGAGATGGAGATGACGACAATATTTTAATGGGAAACGGAGAATTCTAGTTAGAGTTGGTATTAATGTTTGATTGGAGAATTGAGTGGATGACCTTGGCTTCATGTTGAGTACCTACATCAGGCCCATGGACCTTGTTCAACGTCAAAATTCCAACAAGTGACTCGGCAAACATTAAAACCTGTCCCATAGCTTAGCCGGCCACACTTCATTGACTACGCTAATATATACTGCACCATTCGCACTCTCTTGCATTGGATTGAAGGGCATTTGTTCAACAATATTTTTTAATGCATGCAACATAATATATTATGCAGATTGGGCTGAGTGTCCCTTCGATTTTAATCGGTCACCCTCCACTACCACCTCGATCTGCATATAAAAATGCTGTAAAGTTTTTTGTCTAACAAAATTGTCAAGCAAAAATGTCCTTTGTCTGCTTGCTATTGGCATGGGACAACGAGATCATTATTACTATGATAAAATATAATATTGTTGGTTGACATCTCTGCTGATGATGGGATGGGATGGGATCAATCATTCGCACTCTCTTGCATTGGATTGAAGGGCATTTATTCAACAATATTTTTTAATGCATGGGACATAATATATTATGCAGATTGGGCTGAGTGTCCCTTCGATTTTAATCGGTCACCCTCCACTACCTCTGCATATAAAAATATTATAAGGTTTTTGTCTAACAAAATTGTCAACCAAATGTCCTTTGTCTGCTTGCTATTGGCATGGGACAACGAGATCATTATTATTATGATAAAATATAATATTGTTGGTTGACATCTCTGCTGATGATGGGATGGGATGGGATCACGCTCTGACCAAATGATCATGAGACGACTTTGTGAGAGACAAACAAACTCAAATGCGGATAGAGAGAGAGAGAGACGCAACAACCGGTTAATCGACACTTTTGCCTTGATTCTTATCAGTTGACATGAAAGAGTCTAGAAACTCGTTCAGTTCTTAAGCAACCACTACCAAAACGACATTATTTATTTTATGCAGTCAATCGATGAGCCGCTCTTTTGAGTCCATTTAAACTAAAGTACTACTACGGGACTCGAGAAGCAAGAGACAAATGAAATAGAATAAAATATTTAAAAACTACGCACAAAAGGTGCATGAAAGAGTGACGTGACATGTTTGCATTTTTACAATTTATCATCATTGTCACACTCATCATGCTCTGGCCACATGCACAAATGACAATGGATGCATGTCAGGTACCATTGAACTGAAATTCCTTCAAAATTGTGATTGTTTCATGGAAAACCATTTCGTTTAGCCCAATCGCATTGTCAAGCTCGCTCCCTTCGCGTTTACAAAGTATTATATCAACAATTGACAAGAAATGCATTTTCTGTGTGTGTACACGGATTTTAAGGGAGAGACTAGGAGTTGTTATAACTCCCAAAACACCAATAATTCAACTCAACTTTCAATCGTACAAGCAGAGCAAGCCCGATTGGTTCAGTTGATAGGCCGTATGCAAAGTCTGTTTGTTTGAATTGAAAACTCAGAAGCTGACGACAAAAATTGCATAGCCAAGGCAGAGAAAACTGGAATTTTTTTTCATTTTTTTCTTTTTCACCATTCAAAGTTGCTCATTTTTTCTACATTTTTTTTGTGAGGTTAGAGAGACTGAGTAGAGCAAATAGTTGAGAGCTGTTGGTGACATGTTCAAAAGAGTTGCATCAGCTCTCGGCTACTTCTCTGCGACTCGTTTTGTTTCACCTTAAAAAACGAGTGGTTTTTGATCACGACTACTGATAATGCCACAAACTTTGCTCAAANGAGGTTAGAGAGACTGAGTAGAGCAAATAGTTGAGAGCTGTTGGTGACATGTTCAAAAGAGTTGCATCAGCTCTCGGCTACTTCTCTGCGACTCGTTTTGTTTCATCTTAAAAAACGAGTGGTTTTTGATCACGACTACTGATAATGCCACAAACTTTGCTCAAAACAAAAAAAAGCAAAAAAAAGGAATAGCCACCAAAATATGCCACCTTGCAATAGCTTTACCTGACTACCTTCACCTGGCTGCTAACTACGTTGTTGCTAAAATGGGAAGGTAGTTTAAAAAATGCATGGAGATGGAATCAAGAAATGATTTTTGAGTTGTGGAACATTCCGGGACATGGGAATGCGAAATGAATGGTTGTGTGATATAGAAAGATATGTCATATATTAATTTGGTAGTACTTACGAGAAACGAAAGGACGTGAGGTGGAGGTGTGGGGAGAGTCAAGGGACGTGGTGGAGGGTGGTGAGGACCCAGAGCTCAAGCCGATTTCCTGAGTTGCCAAGACGGCTCCCTTTGAGCGTGTTCAGATTCCGGTCGAGTCTGAGTTTGTTTTGGAGACGACGGGTTTGCTGGTTAAGCGCGTGTGTAAGGACGCACTTCATCGACACACAATTCTGCAGGGTCTCAAACACCTGTCCCAAAGAGAAATAAATGCTAATTAGCACACCTGTGGGGCAACCTGAGAAAATGCCATTTCCTGTCCTCAACAGTAATCGACACACAATTCTGCAGGGTCTCAAACACCTGTCCCAAAGAGAAATAAATGCTAATTAGCACACCTGTGGGGCAACCTGAGAAAATGCCATTTCCTGTCCTCAACAATATTGAACGTGGAAAGAAGACTTACGGAGCAACGAAGATGAGTACACTTTCAAAGAAAATGTGAGGAGGTGGGAAGAGGCGTTGAGGGGCCTAACTACTGATGCCAGGTGGTTTAACCAAGGCTACTAGCAATTAACAAAGGTGAGGGTTGTTAGGTTAGCTGATTGAGTGATATGCTGAGCAGGAAAGCTGGAGAGCGACTGAGAGCACAATGCAACGGCACTCTGGCATTATATCCCAATCACATTTTATTCTCCCAATAATAATATTATTGTTCGCCAAGAGGCTTGTAGCCTTTTTGACAAAAACAAGGTGGACAACAGGTAGGACAGGACAGGTAAGGAAGATGCTGTCATGCTACTCTCATTCACTTGCCTCATGCTAAACAACATTTGTCTTTTTTACGCTCGACGCAATAAATCCGAGAATCAGGTTGGCGTCATTGCATACTGCATACCACACATCATTGATTGGCTTTTTTCAACAAAAAAGTCCTGTTGTCATGATTGTCATTCTGTTGTGATTGCAGCTTAGTTGGAACGTGTTTGAAAACCAATGGAAAGTTTTGAGTTCTCAGCCAGTGCTTAATAAGTGAGTGAGTGAGCGAGTAGTCTTTTGTTGAGATGGACCTAAAAAAAAATAAATAAAAATCGTAAAAATGAAATGGAGCACTGCACAAGATGCTGTGTGAGGGTAGGCACGTATGCATGTTAGGATACAAAAGGCACTTTCCATTTCTTTAGGTGCCCACAACTTTTATGACTTTAGCTGAGTCCTGGAAGTTGCTAGAAGCTGCCCAGGAAAAAACCCATGCAATAACATATGTTTGTGGGTGGGATAGCTTTATTAGCTTTCTGGAAGCCCGTGACCTTTTTCCCTTGCTTCTGCACTACTCTAACTCTACTACAATGCTCCCTTGTTATGGCTTTTTAACGCGTAAAAAAATTCTTGCAACTCTTCCCACGTTTCCACTTTCTCTTTCCATAAAACCTCATAGCTTAGAAATGTAGGCATGTATGGAAAAAATGTGCATGCTGCTTTTCAACTTATCATCAACTCAGAAGTTGACTGCACAAGTAGCACTTTTAGGTTACTCTTATGCTAGCATGATCATCACATGCACAAGTGCACTCTCTACTTGCTTAGTCTCCACAAGAATGAAATCCGTCCAGTTTTGAAGGCAAGGACAAGGTATGAGCAGGCTTGGAAATAATCGACGATTAAAATTGTTTTGATTAGTCTCAAATGATTATCATGATATGCTCCTTAGTATGCATATAGTGTAAATGAAAAACTGCCTTGAACCTACAGACTAGGCAAATAAATGGAGGAGATTATCTCAAGACAAAGAGTGGTGATGGTTGATAAGAAAAGCAAGGGTCATGCTGCCCTGCCACCAACCAAAGGCCGTCTTAACCAGTGGATTTGTAACTTAATGGATGGATGAATGACTATGCAGCCTTGTTTAGATTACTCATGTCCCAAGTTAATTCCCCTCTGTCCATTCTCTCAGCAGTTGAGGGCAGCCTGGAGAGAGTAATTAAATAGGGACGTTGAGCATGGATCCCTTGCTCACAATCAGACAAGTCACAAAAGAGTTGAGTTGAGTAAGAAAATAAGCTCTTGTTTCCTTTTACAGTTCGGATTACAGGTTAAAAAATGATGGGTTGGCTGTCTCAGTTTGCCCTGCTCCAATTGCTGGGTGCTCTCATCCTCCCAGCAGCCACTAACCTAACCGTCAGTTTGGGGGAAACGGAACAAGAAAATCACCTCCAAACCCCTCCAACACAACCGATCAACCTGTTCATGCCAGACTATCGACCTGTCAAGAAGGACGACTACGTGTGCACTGGAGTGGAGGTGGGCTCCTTGAACACCACCTTCATCCGCACCTTTGAGCCGCACTCGAACCAGGAGCGAGCTCACCACATGCTCCTCTTTGCATGCGACCAGCTTCCCGACGCTCTCGCCAATAACAAGAATGGACAAAAGTGGTGGTGAGTAATTCACCCCAATCAAAAATAAGTTGAAATTTGTATAAAACTGGGCCGAAAGATAATATGTTTGTGGTGGTTTTTAGGAGTTGTGGTCACCACACTCAAGTGTGCAACAAAACAAGGATAATTTACGCCTGGGCAAAAAACGCTCCCACAATGGAGCTCCCCAAAAACGTAGGATTTCGAATTGGACCGGAAGCAAACGTGATGCATCTGGTTCTCCAGGTTCACTACACTCAGCCGCTCCAACCAGGGCTCACGGATCAGAGTGGCTTCCGTCTCGAGATTTCCACCAAAGAGCCAGAGTACATTGCTGGAATGCTGATTCTGTTCAAGACTACGCTAGATATCCCACCTCAAACGCCAAGTAAGCAAGTTATCATTTTTAAGCAGGATCATTCATTAATAAAACAATAAAATGGTTTATGATTGACTTGATCGACTAGGAATTGAGAGCAAGATGAATTGTCTTCTCAAGCTCAACTCGTCCATCCACGTGTTTGCCTACCGCCTTCACACCCACAAGTTGGGCACGCAGGTTGCCGGCTACCGTTTCAACCCCGCCACCACCCTACTCCAACTGATTGGGAAAGGAAGTCCACAGATCCCGGAAGCATTTTACTCGACGGAGGGGGAGGGAGTCACTGTGAATCCTGGAGAGTACCTCCTGGCCGAGTGCATCTTTTCCAGCGTTGGCTTGGACCACTCCACCCAGATTGGCATGACAGCTCAGGATGAGATGTGCATCTTTTATGCAATGTATTACACTCGCTCCAGAAACTACCAGGATCACAGTATCGCCTGTTTTGACGAAGAAAATGTGGAGGTGAGCAGGTATCTGCCGACAGAGAGACAGCTCAGCTACGAACAACCTGTGCAAAAGCTACGGAGGACTATGCCCGAGAATTGGGAGGAGTTTGCCAGAGTTGGCCTGATGATTATGGCGTTTTTAGCTAGCCCACTCCTTGTTGTCGCACTCATTGGCTTCATTCGAAAATCATTTGCTTACAGAGGTACGAAATATAAGAGCTAAGCATGAAAGGCAATGCTACATTTTAGTAATGATGCTAAACCCCTTCTGATAACAGGAGATGAATGGGCTTTCAGAAGGAGGAGGAATTACCCGGGTAACCTACTTCCTACGCGTGCTGGTAGACTATTATAGCGTCTTATTTACAATGCGTGGCTTTTAGTTAATTGGAAAGGTCAACTAAATGCGTTTTAACACGCTTTTAAAAGTGCATTTGTTTTGTCATAGGATTTCAACGACTTGGCACGCATGAAGTGCTGGATGACCTGATTGAGGAGGACGAGGACGATGAATGACAAGCTAGTTGCCTTCAGATCCGTCCTATCAGTATGATTGATTCATTAAAACGATTTTTTAAAACTAATCTGTGTGCGTAATATTTTACTTTTTACATGAATGTAAGTTGAACAGTTTGATTGGCCTGGAGCCATGATTTACCATTTTATCACTACAAATATAAATATTTTACAATAAAAGACAAATGACAATACACATTTTTATAATTATTCAGCTGGTGGTAAACTGCATTCTCATTTTTCATAAGTAAAAAATGAAATAGAATAGAATTAGTCGATGATCGGAAAAGCCTTGATTTACATAATTGTCATTCCCCAATGAATTTACCTTCAATATGCATTTATGTAGATGATACGATACATGTTCATGTAGACATTCATCTGATACGCCATGGTCAAATCCTTTTCCGTGGTCTCACTCTGGCATGGCCAAAGTCATTTCATACTTTGTTAAGATAAACACTGATAAGCATTTGGATGCTCTGACAAGAATTGTTATTTTGCCTTTCCCTTTAAAGACGTAGAGTGTAGACTTGTTTCTTTTCATAAAGCATAATAAGTTATACTTGCATTGATCTCACTCACAAGTTTTTCTGTTCAATAAAAAGAATTAAACCAATTTTGGTTTTAATCATTTAAAAAATCCAAGATTTGGAGAATCCTCAGTCCCTTTGGTCGGCGAAATGCATAAATTAGCCGAGACTTTATTCGGTTTGTCATGGAGGGATTGCGAGCAGAGCTCCTATAACTGGAATCGCAGATGGGCAATTCCATGGGTTATTTTAAAAAATTGTCAGAGAAGCGGGTATAATTGTAGAGTTCCTGTTTGGATTTGTATTTTATAAAATTCTAGTAAATCCTACTCCAGTTTGCAAGGGTACACTAATTTACTTATTACCATGTTTTTCAGACGGATAAATTGGAAGCACTCGTAGAGGTGGAGGATCCACAACTTCCTGAGGAGGTACAATTAATCCACTTAAAAAATTGTATTCTGTGCATGAGGCCAAGTTTGAAATTAACTTTATGTTAAAAGGTGGTGGAGCAGATTTTGAGAAACTTGCAAGATTTCACAGATCTGGCAAGTTGTAGCAGGACTTACTCACTCTTTCCCAGGATTTTAGAGCCAACCAAAGCAGAGTAGCTCTTTCATGAGGTCAGTTTTGATTTGAGACAAATGTTTATTATGCTTGAGTGGGAGGGAGTACTGTTTGGAGTGCAACACATTATTATGATTCCAGGTGCTACCAGTGCTTGTGAGGTCAGGCCACCTGAGTAGTCCTGCGGAGTTACGTGTAGTATGCCCGGAATGGGAACAACGAGTGAGCCAATTGCTTGCACAAGATTTGTGTTGTCTGTTGGAGGTAGAGAGTGTCAACAGCTCATATAAAGTTACCAGTCAGATCCACGAATTAAAGTGTCATGTGCGTTAGGAGGACCTTTTAGCATTGTGCTTAGCACCTACGAACAAGTTCAGCGGTTCAAGAATCAATTCAAAATCACAGAGCTGTCTCAACAGAACCCATTCCCGGGCCAAAGTCTACGTCTATACATTGAGGATGAAGAGCAAGCCGTTGATCCCAACTCCCTTCTAAATCTGTGCAAAAATCCTGCTCATGTAAGGAAGCTGGAATTGAATGGGGATAGAGGCTACCATCCGGAGGAGGAACATGGGATGAGATGATCCAACTGGAGGAACACTTCTCTTGACCTGTGCTTCATGCCTGAGCTGTTTTATAAAATTATCTTTCCACAGTTTTGCAGGCAACTTCGCAAACGTTAGTTCTGGGATTCTATTGGGCTGATAGTCGCAGGGCAAACCAACTAAACAATGAGCTATGCCATCACTTGAAATTTTGAACCTTTTTTTAAATGATATTATCTATGCACAGGATTGGTTGTTGCAAATAAAATGCCCATTACTTTAAGAAGGCTACAAACCCATTACTTATGTTTTGTCTGAGGTTCCAAAAGAAATGCATTTCTCTGCAAGTCCACAGATGTTTTCATCACAATTTACCTCATCTTGAAACGTTCTTGAAATCTAACCTAACCTTATATAAACTGGCAAGGGACTTATGACATTTTACTCTATATGCCAGCCATAAAATGTCTAAATATTACTTGCAGAGACTGCGAATTGAGCGACTTGTACTTGAAAAGTACAGGAAAGGGAAACTGCAGAGATTTACGGCAATCTCAATTGTCTCAATCGCTCCAACTATTGGAAAGTGGCTCCTTCTTTAATGGAGATCCGGGTTGTTACTTATTTCCATAATGAACGGCATGCAAAGCTACACTACAACTACACCAGAGATGGCTACGAGTGACATATGAGGGGTTCGCAAGGAAAAATTGACAGCTAACTTCTGGCAATATTTATCTTAATGGTATACTAGTATTTTTGTAATTACCAGTTAAAGGGTTCATTTTTCAATATGTATTTTAGTACGAGCGCCTAGTTCTTGTCTTAATTAAAGTTTACTCGTGTGCTCTTACTTATTTTTAGTCTTAATTAATTCAAATTGACTCACCGCAACAAATCAAATTAAAAATTGTCTTAGTACAGTGCAGTAAAACGCCAGTATATATTATGTACGCCAGCATTTTAATTTCCAAACTATTTCCTTCTTCTCCTTTCTCCTATTGTATACTTTGCTAGAAATTCTCAATTTGCTATGTCTGAGTGTTATTAGAAATAGAGATTTACCTCGCACACTATTCTACAGACAATATTACTCTAATATATATGTTAACAGTACAAATACAATGTGATTAGTGTTGAAAGTCAGAATCAAGCAGCACATGATGTAGGTGGAGTTAATTTCTTCACTCGTAGCTAATCCAGCAACAACAAATTTTTAAACATATTATGTATTGCTTCAAAATTCAATTAAAAGCCTCTCTACTGTATTAGTCTTGATTTAGTCGACTGGTTCTTCATTTCTATGAATAAAAACAAACCAGATTAACACTTTCAGCAGTTTTTTAAAGTTTAACTCATAAGCAGATTTTTAGGATAGGTATATAGTAATCTACATACCAGTTCTGCTGCTTTCGTCTGGACTGAAAAGAGCATTGTAATCTGCGGATCTTCGGCGTGAATTTCTTTCCTACTGTCTTCGGTGTTCCGGTTGTCACTCAAATTTGTATCTGAAATTACAACAGGATGGTCACATAGGAAGAACTTTTTTCATATTCATATATTGAACAGAACAACAAGGCATTCTAGCTTGTAAAGAGAACAACTCATGATCCTTCCAATCCATACTACAAACTTTCATTATATCCTGGCAGAAGGCACCAAACTCGACAGAGAGGGCCTCAACCTCTCCAAGCTTTTTCAGTTCTGAACAAGAACAAAGGAAGCAACGGAGGCTTTCAACTTATCATCAGTAAAGCCAGGCAGATGTTACATAAACATTCATTTCTCCCTACATCATGCTCTCCATAATTCCAACAAGCACAACAGGATGGCTCGCATTTGAGAGAAAATACCTATTGCCTCTTCACAGGCAAAAAGCCGTGATCATCTTTTTACTTCATAGAGCACGCAGAGGAGGCCAGACAACTTCCAATCCATATCTAACAACTCTTTGTATCTACATATTACCATATCATAAACTGCAGAGTCGACACATAATCTCAAATTCAAATCTACATTAATACTTAATCACCTCCTGCATCGCGAAGGCTTGACTTCTTCAAATGGAAATGCAATTATGGTGACCTTTGACCTCCTGCTAGCAATAACAAAGAAAGATCTTAAAACTTGATGATACCACAAAGTCTTGCATAATAACCTTGTACATCAATATCCTAACAAATGTACATTACAAGGAAAGGATTCGAAAAGGAATGTGGGACTCTATTCTCAAGGATTTTCATTAGAGATAACAGTAAGTGTGAAGCAGTATTTTTCATTTTTCTTGTTGCTCTAGACTAAAACTACAAGGTTTACATTATCATTATCATCCCTAGCTGCATGACAAATACCTAGCTTGGCTTTGGCAGTTATCACCTTTTTTCCTAAACTACTGCATCATCCCATCATGTGAGTATGTAGCACTTACATAAAAATACAACCGACGAATAATGTGGATACACAGAGCATCATCATCATTATGCCCAGAGCACAAAGAGAAGAAAACCGTTGGCTGACGAGGCGGCCGCCTTTCGCTGAGGCTGGTATTTTTTGGTAGGAGCAGTGGACAAGGCGACTGCTTGGCTTTCTTCCTTAAAAAATAAAATATGTTATAACTGCAGCCTTTTTCCAACTCAGCAAAAAAGCCTCTTCTCTCTCTCTCCCGTACTTAATACAGAGTTAGATAGAATGAAGTGCATACCATGCTCCACCGCCTCTCTCTTGCTCATCGAACCAGAGTAAAAAATGCGTGTGCTGAGTCCACCACCTCCTCCTCAATCTCTGCATTCTACTCCCTGTGCCATAGTAAACCGAGCCAGACCAGGAATGACGAAAACGATGGTGGTGGTGGTGGCAGTGGAGAGATAGAAAAAAACAGTGGCTGTTCATAACCCTCCTTTTGCCATCCATCCTCACTCAGCTACATTGAACAGTTACAAGAGTTGGGGAGATGGAGATCGAGAGTCATTCTATCGTCTCAGCATTTTACCCCTGCATAGCCCCTCTGCGAGCGTGCTCTGTAAAATGAGAGGCAGAAAATGATAAAAGCACTTATCCACTGAACATGTAAGCAGAATAGGAAGGTGCTTTGCACTCTTGATAATGTACAAGGATTATGCTTACCACCACCAGCCAAGGAATGGAAATAGCATGAGGCCCACGAGGCCCAACTGTACACTACTCAACTCACTCTCCTTCCATTGCATTGGCATACGGCATCATCTCATCCCATCACCCACCACCATCCTTGCACAAATGATTTACTTAGAAAAAAATCATTTTATCACTGGCTACGCTGTGCCCTCAACTGCTCTGCTTTTTCTTTGGCTTTTGGGGTGCGTTCACAAAGGAGGGACGACTCATGAGCTGGATTCTCCCATGGTTTTTAAAACCACGAGTGAGGCTGATGACCACTGGATGATTTCACCATCTGGAGCTGAAGCTGCATAAATGTGCTGCCCTTTCCTCATCGATTAACTTCCTCGAAACAAAAATGCGATGATCTATCATTTTCTGCAAAATATAAAGAAACTTGCTGTACATATATTAGTTTAAACCTGTTGTTACTATGTAATTTTTAATCCGTACCACTTTGAGAATCTTTCAATCATTCGTAAATTCACAGAGATGATGATTATTGATGCCATCAGCTGACTGTACAACTTCTGAGATTGGAGGGGTGGAAGGGGAGGGAGGGTGGAAGTTGGAAACTTGTCGAACATCTCTGAAATGATACAACCCAGCAAATAAATTAGAAAGCGTTCACACGTCTATTTTAACAAATCACATATTACATTTACAAACCAAGTACTGAATGATCTATAGATTTGAACCACCATCATAACTTTCAACAATTAAAATTGTAGTGAGGATATTAATTTAAATGCACACATTGCCAAAATAAGGCCAACATATTTTCAAAATTGGCCCTGTTCAGCTCACCTGGAAAGAATCTGCGCTTTGTGGCGCTTACAGTATTTTTGGCAACGACAGTGGACAGTGAGTGTGTAAGTCGTAATAAGCGAATTTGAGGGTGTACCTCAGCCCGCAATGAACGGCGGGGTGGTAGAGGCGACTGAATTTGCTTTTTGCAATGTTCCACAGCCAAGATAAACATGACTTGCATTTTTAGCGTCCTTCCATTGGCTACCGCCCTCGACTGCGACAGGAAGAAGCAGGCACCTTATTGGAGCATCGCAAGTCCAATCTTGTGGCATCTGGAAAACGAAAAATAATAACAATTTGGATTACTACATCATTCTTCCCGTACTACTTCCCTACTTCAGCTCACAAACTAGTTGTTAACTCCGAATCATTCTTACGACAATTTCGTTTTCTAGGAAAATAATAAATTCCATAATTTTAAAAATATTACTATCAAAAGCGTAAAAAAGTGAAGATTGGAGAGCTAACTTAACCAGCAAACGTGAATAACAAAATCACCTTAAAAATCAAGCTGTGGCTAATCTCAAGGACCGCAAGGCTCAACGTCCACTTTGTAAGCCCTCACAAACCAAAGCTAAAGGTAAGGTTCGACTGTCATTTAAGATTCTCCTTATCTCTCTCTGTCTGTTCAATACTTATTTTAGTAACTCAGTTTTCAAAGAAAAGGGTTTTGCTTAAAAATAGCGTAGGAAAGGGTCTATTCCTCCGTTGGCCAGGTTTTTCGAGAAGGAAGGGTATTGGATTAAAAGGGATAATTCTTTTTGCCTCCTGTCCTGTTGTAAATTGTAAATCGAAAAGCAGGGTTTATGGGTCCTCTTAATATCCTCAGTCATTCTCGTGTAGATTGCGTACGGACCGTGTGAGTGAGTTAGCTCATGAATGTGAGTGT
>JAHZNG010000593.1:0-13355 GCA_027744375.1 Orchesellides sinensis
CAAATCCCCTTGAAACAATTCAAGTCGTAAATTTGCCCAAGTAATTTCCTAACATTGCATTCAAACTGCATATTAGCAGTATGTAGGTAAAGCAAACAAGTCATATTAATATTTGAAGATCTGTTTTTCTAATAGTTATGCCTGATTAATGCTCTGAAAGCCAGTAATAACAATGAATTATAGTTAAATCGAAATCAAAGCAACATATACTTATTTAAAGTAACATAATATTTAGCTTTGCCATCCTTCTTTTTGCATAAGTGAGCCGGTTACATTAGTATTCATTATTACTCCTTTTAATGACATTTACGTTCAGATCTCTCTGTTGTCCCTACTTTTTGACGAAAATAAATAAGATGTTTGTTGTGTATCCCTCCTCATTACATTGATTAATGGCAATAAGACAATAACTGAGAAGTTACCGCGATGGTAGTGGTGGTGCGCTATTCACAAAACAATCGAGAACAAGTTCAAAATATATTGTATAATTATGTTTGCGTTTTGAACTTTAAAAAGACAAGAAGTTGGCAGCCAGTGAAGGCGTTTTCCATGTTCAGGCTTGAATCTCAAGTAGCCAGCCCAAAATTACCATTATCAATCAAATCATTTACATGCATCGCGTTAAAAAATATGTGTAAAATATTTATAAAAATCATTTAATTTACTTTTGATGATAATGTAGATACAACTAAAGGGCATGCAAATTCATTTTAAGTGTGGAAAACGTCAGGCTAAAGAATTTCTATTATTATGAAGTTCACCCTGTTTGTATCAATGCGAAATGAATGAAGATATTTAATCAGATTTGTAATTTGTAATAAACCTTGACAAAAATACGCGTTTATAGAAGGCGTAGCTGCCTGCGATTATAATATTCTATGAATATAACTAAAAATCAGAAGGTCTACTAGCACAGTCACATCTATTGCATTAAAGTCAGAATTAGAATTAGAATGCTTGGATGGCTTTTTCCTTATTTGAGTTTCTCATAAAACAATTGTTGAAAACCGTGTCAAATTCTCAATATATCTTTTGACTTATTGATTGGTATCATGCAAAACACGAATAAAAACTACTTAGAGACATGATATAAATTATTTGGGACCCTATAATAGTATATCAGAAAAATGCTTCGCATGCAATTTAAACTTTACAATTTCAAACACATTGTTTGTACGGGGGACTATTGGTGGAGTTAAATAGGTAGTTGGATGGACGAACAAGGCACTATGAGTTAATCATGATGTCTAATAATTATTCTTATCCGTAAAGTTTACTTTTCTAACTGTTAAATACCTTTTAGTTTTAACTCTATTATATGTTAACAAGACAATAACTGATGAAAAACCAAACCTGGATCTACCAAGCATGTCGAATTGTCGAAGAAATCCTTGTTTTAATTGAATAACTTGGAACGTTGTATAGATTTGTAAGCTCGGTAGTTCTTAGATCTTGTAATGTAACAGTGTTGGGTACTTTACGTGAACATAGTAGATGTACCTGTACGAGCATCGGATCGGGATCCAGCACTAGATCCACAATCCCATAGTTTGGAGTTTGGACTCTTCAATCATTTTCCTATTACGTTTGGTCTTCTTGTTTCATGGTATATGACTTTTAAGATTATATCGATGCATTGTAAACAGCATAAAATGAAGTTCGTGATTCATGATGCCTGTAACAAAAGGGTTTCATGCTGGGTGACGGTGACACCGTAGCACACACAACGTTTATATTTTGGTTTGGTATCAAACTGACTGATTGGCAGTTAGCGTTAAATGGCAACTAAATTATAATTTTCGCTGGGAACCTTATCCACAACAATCGATTGGTTAACATTGGTATATATTTGAGCGACATATCATGACATAATTCCTGATTATCCTTCTTTGAGCCTTCATTTTAATTTCAAACGCAGCAAGTTTTTAAATGTCTCGTTTAATGTCAGTTAATGATGAGATCAGTGGCTAATGAGATTGGCTAATAAGTCAGCGATGATGCAATAACGGAGCAGTAGCATTGGAAAAGAGTAAAAGTAGCTGTATCAAAATCAGTAGCAGAAAAAGTTTTGACCTGGGACGTCTTGTTATATAAGAAATGAGATTGGCTAATAAGTCAGCGATGATGCAATAACGGAGCAGTAGCATTGGAAAAGAGTAAAAGTAGCTGTATCAAAATCAGTAGCAGAAAAAGTTTTGACCTGGGACGTCTTGTTGTATAAGGTTTGCATTGTTGTCGAAACTGTTTATTGTCCATTATTATTAGGCATTGTTTAGGAGAAAAGTGATTGACAATGTAAAAAACCAATGGCATGCATTTTATAGTGTGAAGGAGGATGAGGAAAATTCATATACCTATTTTTGCAAAAGCAATCTAGGGAGAAAAGTGATTGACAATGTAAAAAACCAATGGCATGCATTTTATAGTGTGAAGGAGGATGAGGAAAATTCATATACCTATTTTTGCAAAAGCAATCTTATGAAAAGAATGGAAAAGTGAAAAATGTTGGTAGGTATTATTCATTACACAGTTTTAAATGTGTTACAAAGATTTAATCAGCAAAACAAGATAATGTTGTACAACAAAGTTTAATGGCAAACATCTTTGCCTTGTAATTTAGCATGTATTGAGTCAGTTGACAAGTGACAAACTGAAAATTGACTACCAAAAATGACTTCACAACGAATCTGTACTTGGATCCACAAGATTCAAGATCGAAAACTATTTATATGAAGAGAAAGGGCATGTGCAATATCTAATTGTATTATTATGTTAAACATTTTGATAGGGGTGGAGAGATTAAATTACAATTAACTAACAATTTGCTCTTATTTCATCTTCAAATTACTGCATAAATGTAAAGATAACCTACGCATTTGCATTTTACTAGAGGATTTCTTACTGCCATTTTGGAAGGAATTGTTCTGGATAATATTTCTTGAAATTTTCAGAGCAAAAATCAACTTAAAATGCAAGCTGCAACTTCCACCTCATCTCATATGCAAAAAATACTATTATAAATGCAACAATGGCAAAAGTCTTAGAAATTGGGTATAAATTGAAGAAAATGATTTACGATTAATATAACAAAGAAGTTTATCACCATATTTCATATTTGCTAGGAACTAATATATACTGTATAACTTGTTTGTTTACTGCAGTCACTGTCAAACACACAGCACAAACGTCGTTAGCATTAGAATGAGAATATTCAAATACATTCAAATAAGTAATGTAATTCAAGTAAATAAGTCCGTTTAGAGATAATGAATAAGCAAGCCATTATTGTATACATGTAACAATCATCCCTATTCTTAAACATTTCATTAAAATACTGTAAAAGGCCGGGTCGACAACAAACCAAGATATCGTAAATATCAACTTCACTTTCTGTTCTTGGATAGATCAAAAACTTGCCGTTGTCAAATGTGGTCATTCAATTCAAATAAGGTACCCTTGATCTTCTCTCCAACCTTTCCAAATTAAAATGTCCAATTTTTATTGCACGTTTGCCTCCTACAGCAAATGCATGTTAATTGAGAGATACGGTATGGNCCTTGATCTTCTCTCCAACCTTTCCAAATTAAAATGTCCAATTTTTATTGCACGTTTGCCTCCTACAGCAAATGCATGTTAATTGAGAGATACGGTATGGCATCTTGTAGTGTATCAATGTTCGAACATTATGCATGGAGGTAGATGTGGCAAGGAGGTTTTTTACACTTGAGGAGAATGTACTTGTATAGAATAAAGCAATGTAGATCATAAAAATGCATCTGGTTAACATTACAATAAATACAACATTTTTTCGTTATCGAATTGAAAATGACTTGAGGCTAAAAAAGATGAGCAAGCCAAAAACAATTTAATTGTACTGTAGATCATCCTCATCAATCATCGTCATAAAAAACCCACAGCAAGCTTTTTATGATGTGCATCTCTAAAATAACCTATAAAATTACATTTAAATACATAATGCATTAATGAATATTTAAACAGTTCACCTATTAATTTCACAAACACAATTACGCATATTATAACAATGATTGGAAATACTTTTGTAATGATTTTTCATGTTTGCCTTTCATATTTAAATTTTCAGATGAAATCCAAGACATCAAGTTTCTGTGTCTCAACGGCACAGTTTTTGACCAGGAGACCAGGGTCTGTGAGCGAGTTGATGAAGTAGACTGCTCCAAAGCAGAGCAGTACTTTGACCTCAACCTTGATTTATATGTGCCTCATGCCACAACCCAAAAGCCGGAGGAGGCCGACCTTGAAGAAGAAGATGATAACATTCGTCCTGTTGCAACGACAAAGCCCAAGGCTACAACTACTACTACGACCACCACAACAACTACCAAGGCCACTACCACCACAACCCGGCCTACTCCAACCCCTTCACCCCGAACGCGACCTCCGTCTACATCATCAAAATCACGTAGTCCACCAGTTGTCTCCAGTTCAAGCCAGGAAGATGAGGAGGAGAGTGGTGGGGATGATGAAGGTGATGATAACGGATACACATCTTTTAACTACTATCTCAAGACACCCCATTCCCATGTCGCTTCCGGTTACAACTCCCAATCCCGGCAGAGCTACCTGTATAACCAGCCTGGACCCACTGTGGGACGAAGTACCACTAACAACGGCAATAGCAACACCGGAAGGAAGACTCCTACAGGTCCGAAGACCATTGTTTACTCGTCTTCATCCACTTCATCTTCTACAGCAAGACCGAAAACTGTTTTAGTTGTGAAAGCTACCTTGCCACCCCCAAAATCATCGTTTAAACCTAAGGTCACGCTTAGAGCGACAACTACAACTACGAGTACTCCATCCCCGTCAAAGTTTGAGTTGGATGAGCAGTACGATGAATACTATGATGATGAGGATTACACAGAACCACAGCCTTCAGCCCCTCAATCCCCTGCACAGTCTTCTTCTAGCAAACAGGCATCATATCAGAATCCTCAAGCCATTCATTCCCACTACCAAAGCCCCAAGCCGGCCGTAATCTCCTCTGGAAGCTTTGATTTCAGAGATGGAAGATCTACAAAAGGAGTCGAAAACGCTGGGGCAATCATAAGTAGTACCACGGGTAAAAGTGGGAACCGATAAAAGTCGGCAGAGTTTATCTGTTGCTGTTTCAAGCACTTCCGCTGCGGTTAGATCTAATAATAATGCTAACAACAATAATAAACAGTCATCATCATCTCCTTCATCAATCAAAGTAATTTCCTCAGAATTTCTTGGAAATAACTCCACGGAGGAGCCGTACTACTATGAGGATGATTATCCAGATGATGTCACGCTCCAACAGCAGCAACAGGACCAACAACATCAACTCCAAAATTCTGGATTTACTTCCAGTAGCACTTCAAAGTCGGTGAAAGGGAATGGAGGAAGTAGTAACCGGGGAAAGGTGAGTTCTTCAGAGTCGACTAGTAGCACTCCAAATACTAGAAGCAGTGGGATTCGCAATGCTAATAGTAATGCCAATCCTAAGAATAATGTCAAGAGTTCGTCGTCAAAAAGTCAGCAAAATGACCCAAGTCAGTCTGAGCAACAGTCAACAGACACGGATGACTATTATGACGACGACAATGATAACGTGAACGCTCACGATCATCATTTTACTCATGTGGACGTGCCAAGAATCCCTTTTGCCAAGCCGAATGTGCCAAGGGTTTTGGTGACCAATGGGAAGCCCTTCTTGCCCCGATTGAGGCGACAGTCCCATCATCATCTTTATTCTCAAACTCAACCTATTCATCAGCAACAGCATCCATTTCATCCAATAGATTTCTTGTTACCAGCTGCACCATCGGGGCCTGTGAGAAGGTCATCTTCGTATAATCCCCACCAAAATCGTCATTACGATGGTAAAAGGCAGAGTGGGTCACCAGCACATACTGTCAGCTCAACAGAGTTGAGAAGGGAAGCAAGAGCAAAGGCACGAGAATGGGGTAGGGATCATTTTAGATGATACGTAACTTCTAGGAAAAGAAATTTTATATTCATTTTTATACTCCTCCAAAATAATGATGATTAATAATAATGTTATGCAATAAATACCTGATTAAATAGTAATAATAAATTGTAATTAATTGATTGATTTATTATCAATTAATACATGATACATACAAACCTGAGCGTTTAGAAAGTACAGTATGTAAAAATAAAACAGATGAGTAATTAATATGTACAGTTTAAAATATACCGGTTTAGAAGTAATCAATTACATTAAAAGTCTTCTTGAAAATGGCATGGTATAATTAGCAAAATTTGAAGATTTAATTAATCTGAATCTGATGAAGAAGCAGTTGACGAAGAATTCGAGCCAGAGCTATCTGTTTCTGAATCCTCGTCGTCATCTTCCTCACTTTCAATCACGAGTTTATCAACCTCCTCTTGAGACTCAGATGATTGAGAGGAGTGCATGAACCTCGTCCCTCCAGATTTAGAAGCACCATCCGTGATATCCGCCTGATGCCCAGATTTCTTCTTTTTCTTTTTCGTCCGCATATTTTGGATATTTTCAGGATCGTACTTGGGACACTTGATACTAGTCCGAACGTGACCAAAATTACCGCACACGCCACATTTTCTTTTCAGCAATGAAATTTCTTTATGTGCATTGATTTTTGCCTGTTTATTTGGAAAATACTCACATTCCACTTCATCCCTCTTTCTCTTTTCCATCCTTTCCACTTTCCGGAGATGATCTTGACTCATCTTTTGCTTCTGCTCTTTGAGAGCAATCATCTTTTGCCGTTTTTCTTCCCTTTCTTTAGCATCATGCTTATGAACAAATCTCCGTATAAATGATTCGTCCTTTGTAGTTCTGATTTTCAAGTAAGCCGCAGCAATAGTTGCATTTTGAACTAGCTCAGTCGTTGTTCGTTCTCCTCCATCCACCGACTTAAATGTCCGTTGGATTTTTAGGAAGCGTCCAGGATGGCCCACGAGCTTTGACAAGATGTCATCTTTCTTTTTTATACCGTTAATCCCAGTGTCTTCCTTGGTTTTGGTATCAGCAACATCTTTTCCTTCTCCCAGCATCATTCTCTGTAATTCCAATCTCTCCTGTTCCTCCTGCTCGTGAGTTAACTCTGAAACCGTCTTGTCCTCGCTCAAAATGCTCTCAATATTTTTTCCCATCATTTCAATATCGTCTGCTTCTTGACCATCCTCGTCATCGCTGTCTTCATCTGTGCTAAGGACTTCACTTGAAGCGAGTATCTTGTTCTGTAGATCAAACACGCGCTGGCATTCTTCCTTGTACCGTTCCTGATTCAAAGATTGAGATACTTTGTTAATCCGACTGTATTTTGTCATTCCCTTTTCAGTAACCCCAGCCTTGTGTGACAAATGAGCGCAGCTCAATTTCAGGAGGCAGCCTAAAATCCGGTTTCATTTCCACCCACCAATCTACATTCATTTTTTTGATGTCTGCAAACGCCTTAAGCCATTTACGGATAGTACCATCGGCAATGTCAGGAAACGCTAGTGTAATTTCCCGTAAGGGAATGCGGCGTGGGCTAGTTCGGCAACTCCAAAACCTGCGGAAAGTGAACACTTGTAGGAAATCACGAAGAAAGTGCTTGGCTTTTTGAGAATTCGGTACAGGAACTGTGAACAATGGACAATGCTGACCCGCAGTGAAGACGGCATCGAATTCTCGTACAAAATACCCCATCTGATTTTTTACCATAAGAAAATCTGTCTTCGGATTTGAGTGGAAGTAAAGTGGACAGCGATATAGGTTGTTTTCTAAAGTTGGAATAACTTGGCCGGGCCGTAACGCTCCAAGAAATGGAGATCCATGAACAACTGTTGTCTCACCAAACGGATGTCGCTGAGGTGGAGGGCCTTTATCCTTTAGCGCACATTTTCGCTTATAATAATTTTTGAACTTGGAGCACATACCTACTTGACTTAAAAGAGGAGGATATTCTTCAGAGTTTTCTATCAAAATCAATTCCCCTAGTCTTCCAGTAAGGTCAAGAGGTTCTTTCATGACAAACACTTCATCTTCCACATGATTACTTGGTGGCATCATCTTCCCCATCTTTTTCTCCTTGTTTGCCTTAGCATCCAGTACTGCTTTCCTTTTAGCAAACCAAGTACAGGAAATCATGCAGTGGCCATCGTATAAGCCGGTGTTCCGACCAGTTAACCTTGAAAACTGTGGACGGTGAAAATTTCTTTTCATTTCCAAAGTCAAATGCGTTGGAATGAACGGTAGACGTAATTCTACAACTGGCTTTGCATGTTGGACGTTACACTGGGGATTAGCTAAGTTCAAAGAATGCTGCAACTCATCCAATTTGAAGTCATAATACTGGTCGTTTGAAATATTGTAGGGGTCTTTTACAAGTTTTTCATTTATCTTACAATTTCGGACCCTGCGGACGTCTGTTGCTTTATCAATAAAACCATTCTTTTGCAGTATGAGCTTTGACTTTTTGTGATGAGGTTGTACAATCTTAGATTTTACAGGAGCGCCATCAATAGAATCTTCAGTGATTTTCTTCGGAGGTACATCTTCTGGCATTTCTAGTACCACGTCATCATCATTCCTGTCATATACGACCATTCTCATTTTGGAAACCTTTTCCCTTTCGCTTAACGCATCTGCATCCCAAATGACATCGTCTTCCCAGCGTCCATATATTAAGTCTTGATTTTCAAAAGGAAGCAGTGCTTGTTTACTATCTATACGTCGCTCTGTACATTTATCCTCGTCTTCACACTCCTTTTCCACGCTAGAATCTTGCTGCTGATTTAATAATACTTTAATTCTGGATGGGCCCCAGCCAGCACGATCACGGGCACGAGCAGTTCTTTTATCTTTGTTTTTTCTAGTTTTACTACCATCCCAAATTACATCATTTTCCCATTTCAGCTGCGTCACCAGATGATACGCATCCTCCGGAAAATCCTTTTTAGCTGTCCCCAATAATTTGCATACTTCTTGCTCGCAACTTTGCTCGTTATCTTGCGAAGAAGGCATGTTATCAGACTGAGATCCATTCAGAAATCCATTTTCATCACATCCTTCATTTGATTCTTGATACTGCATGTAGAACTCTTCTTCATTTTCAGGTACATGTATCATGTCATACCAATATTTGGCCGGACCATGTCGCCACTGCTGAAATAAGCTGTCACATGAATTCTTTTCGTCGTCTTCGTCCATTGCTAAGTATATAAACAATTAAACAATACCTATTATATATTGCGTAAATGCACTAATATCTATTCATGGTAAATAAATATCTTACTTACCTGTCACCTGTAGACCAACGAAAATTAAAAACTTTAAAAGCTCTGTAACAAGCAGAATAGCAGAATCTATCTATCTAGCCAAAAACCTTCACACAACAAATCTCCTCCGTCAGCAAGCACCTTTTCATACCTGTAAAAACAGAAGCAAACGCGTTACTTTTAATCTTCACTCCCTCATACATCATACATGAATGTCTATAATTACATCACCACGTTACTTACAACTTACGCAGTTTCGACTATCCTTAGAAATCATACGCCATACTATGACCACTAAGGAATCCACCAACGTCAGAAGTCCCGTGAATTCAACAAACCCATTTCCAAACGACTTCAGCACTCGTCAAGGTCCCAGATCGACCAGGGGTCCACACAGCTGCAAGTCACAAGTAGTAACGTGATATCTTCTTTCTATCTTTTCCTGTCTCCAGAAAATCAATGATGTCATTCAATATTCCACTAGCAGTCGTTTACAGGGAATGGCAAGTTTCCACGTCTAAGTAGCCGTCGCCTGTCTCTGTAAATAAAAGAACAATGCAAAAAAATAGCTACTACTGCGAATTTTGGCAACCAACAATAAAAATCATATCATTATTACTACTTCGTGGAAAACACACACATTCCATTCCTTACATCTTCCTTCATCCTTTTACACCTTACTTGCCATCAAGCCAAATGATACACCGTCAACCGTTTGCAATTAAACTATAACAAAAATACCTTACCATATATAATTTAAACTGTTCCAATTCCAATTCGCTTTTCCACCAACTTCATTCCATTCCACCGCAGCTCACACGAATCACCACAAATCTTCCCCCTGTCAAATACACAAAGACTTAATTAAACATTTTTAACTTACTATTTAAATCAAACTGCATTCACCATTTCGCTTATGCAAAACAACTGATCCTGAACCGGATGCTTGCATTTTAAAAACTCATGATTCTCATTCTCATGCAAATTATAACAAAATTCCACTACTTCTTTACTCCAACACTAGAATTTCATGCAAAATATCTTAATTTGTCAACCGTTACTACCAAAGTCTGAAAATAGAAACACTTACCGAACCAACTGATTTACTTGTTGCATGTTAGGTTGTGTGACACTGACTAACTTTGATCTTATCAAAACATTAAATACACAAGTTACTCACTCAGAAGCTCACGGTGGAAGCACGAACTCAGTTCGCATTCCCTGCCTGCTTTATATATTGCGGTGCGGAGCGGACAACAATAATTTGCATAGCTCTTTAAATACAAACAAAGCAGATACCAATGTCAAAGCCCATATAGTATTGCTTTTACTTATGTATACCTTTGCTCTATGGCATGGCGGGAAAAGGGGCATTTTGAATTTGGAGATTGATCTAGAGTTGATGAGAAAAGTAGGTAAAGTATGAAGTAAGTGAACTTATTTATAAAGGATATGATATGGATAAAAAGTACAGTAAAGTCCGATGCTGATGAGTTGGCTCAACGAACCAGAAGAAAAGTGCTAAGCTGTTTTTATAGGGGAGCTCTGGAAGAGCTGTTGATCTGTCCGGATCTCTGGATAAATGTTGATGTGTGGATGTGTTGTTGAAGTTGGAGTATAAATATTTTTGTAAGATAGAATAGTAAATGTGAGCATAACAATAATATTCCATAGGATTTTTTTTGTAATAAGGAAGTTAGTAATTTTTGTTTTGTGCAGATTCATCGTGAGGCAAAAGGTGGAGGAGGAATATTTTAGTTTAGAGGTTTTAAAGGAAATTGTGTTAAAAAATAAATGTGGACAGAGGTTTTTTAATTAAATTGATTAGTGAGGTGTTAAGAAATAGTATGTGCAACGGCCGTATTGAAAATAGTTTGGAGGAAGAGGAAGGAGCAGCTAGTATGGAAGTATTTAGAAAGGATTTTAATTATTGTAGGAGGGGATATAGAATGAAAGGGAGGGAAGAAGACTGGAGGAGTAGTGATTTTTTGGGAGGAGTTTTTAGGAAAAGTTATGGAGTTATGGTGGGGTTAGTGATATTTCAATTGATGGGGTGGCACATTTGTGTGGCTCAGTATCAACAGCCGGTTCAGTCTGATAATAGTTGGAATACTGCTGATTATTTGAAACGAGAGCATTCCCTGTCAAAACCATACCAAGGTGAGTAAAAAGAGTTGGGTTTGAAGTGGATATATTCAATATTGTGATGGGAGGAAGGATGGATTGATGATTGACTTTTTGGATTGGTTGGAACAGGTGCAGGCTGGCAGATTCCTAATTGGGACTTTCAGGGGTCTACAATAGTTACTAATCAGTATATTCGTTTGACGCCGGATGTGCGTTCGCAACAGGGATCTTTGTGGAATAATGCTGTGAGTAGAGGAAAATGTATGTTTGATTGGGATGGAGGTGGAGGAATGGTTTTAATTGGAGTTTTTGTTTTTTCTAGCCTGTGAGGATGCATAACTGGGAAGTTCAATTACAATTTAAAGTACATGGAAAAGGCAAAGATTTGTTTGGGGATGGGTTAGTATTGTGGTATACTAGGGATAGAATGATTCCAGGACCTGTTTTTGGATCGAAGGATTATTTTATGGGATTAGCCATTTTTGTAGATACTTACAGTAACCACAATGGCCCTCATAATCATCAGCACCCGTATGTTTCAGCTATGGTAAGTAAATGACGGTTAATCTGGTGGATTAAAATTAAATGTGTAATGATTATTCTTTAAGATGATTTTTGTTTTGAATAGATTAATAACGGAACTTTGCATTACGATCATGATCGTGATGGCACTCACACGCAGCTGGCTGGATGTGAAGCGAAACTGAGAAATATTGAGCATGATACTTGGATGGCGATTAGATACGAAAATGAAGTGTTGACGGGTAATTTAAAAAATAATGGCTTTTCTTGAGTTACTTAAAAGTTCAGGTGAAGTATATAGTGTAACCATACTCAGTTTGTCAATTTATTCTTTTCTTTTCAATAGTATCAACTGATTTTCTGGGAAAGAATGCATGGGCGCCTTGTCTGAGGGTGGAAGGCGTCAAATTGCCCACTGGGTATTACTTCGGGCTTTCAGCCGCCACAGGAGATCTGTAAGCTAATTTTTAAAAAATCCACATTTCATTTTGTATGCTTTACATTTAACCGTTTGCTTACTGTAAACTTTACATTTTTATTATCATCCATTTTTTTCAGGACTGACAACCACGATGTCATTACAATGAAAACTTACGAGCTTGAAAGTGGCGTAGTACGTCCGGAGGTAATTGCTGTAATGTAACGCTGGCTTTTCTCAAGTCAAAAATCTATAATAGTATCGCTTTAATTTTTTGTAATATGTATTTTTTAATTTGTAGGATGATCGCTCAAGAGATACAATCATACCATCTGCATTGACATTCGAAGCCCCACGAGAACATGTTGAAGATGCTAAGCCCGCATGGTCTGGTGTGAAAATATTTCTCGTGACGCTTTTTAGCATTTTAGGAATAATTGCTGTTGGTGTGATAGGCTTGATTGTGTATCAAAATCATCAGCAAAACTCCAGGAAGCGGTTCTACTAATATAAATAAAATAGAAAGCTTCGTACATATATATATATATCTTGTCATAATACAGACCTCTCTACCTTTTTATTACAAGTATGTGGTCATAAATTACCGATTACTTCAGTATAGTCTTACTAAACAAGCAATACAAATATCCATATGCAAAATGCAATAGATAACTTTGTATAACTAACTGCACAGTATAAAACCTTATTTTGCCTGTAGTATCAGCGCCTTCCCTTACGGATTTTTTTTAAATAAACAAACTGGTACGCCATTTTTAGACTCATGAGATGTAGTAAGTGACAACATTGGATCAGGTTATTCGATAATTTTAATTTCATAATAATTCAATAATTATTTCCTTATTGGTAAATTTGCGAAATGTTGTAGAAGAAAAAAAAATGTATTTAGGTGTCAAATCTTACCGTATTGGCTAAGCGATAATGTATCTTCCAAATTGAATTCCTAAATTGTAAAATTCAATTAGCTGTGTGTAATTTTATTTATCTACGAGTCAAA
>JAHZNG010000594.1:0-15460 GCA_027744375.1 Orchesellides sinensis
GCATGGAGAGTCGTCATCGTGTTTATACATAAAACGAAACTGGTAATAAATGCTATCATATTCCCATTTTTTGTTTGGAGGTTGACACACTTAAAACAAACGAGCAGAATTGCTTTTGGTTGTCCCATATTCCCCAATTAAATTAATGAAATTTGCTTTGAAATACTTTGGTGTTAGTTGTAAACATTAGATTAGGTTTGAATGAAAAATATTGCGGATTGTTTAAAGAGACTTAAGGCAAACAAATGAAGAGCTTTCAAAATTATTATCAATCATAAAACTGTTAGCATTGTGGTTCGCTGAATACATCACCACTTGCTTTTTGTAATTTGACAAATTAGTATTAGTAAATCAGCTCTAACTTAACCAGTGTTCGGAGTGTTTACGTTGTTTGTAAACCGTACATTTGCTTAATTTTGGAGAAAGCACATACACATAGGCAAACAAATAAATACACTATGTTTCTGTTGTGGATTGTTTTTACAGGAAAAGCTAAAATGGCAAGAATTGTTTCTGCTCTAATTCTTTTGCCTGAGCAATTGACTTTTGAATGAATGTCTTGTTATCAGCTTTCTCACAGCTAGAGCAAGATGCATATTTTGTAAAAACTACTTACAACTTATAAGTCTGATAGAGTCAACTTAAAAGGTTTTATTTTTATACCCATACGAACTTATGCATGCTATTTCATCGTGCAGATTGTTTATTTTCTTTTTTCAACTGGTCTATTATTTTTATTATTTATTTATTCGTATATTGCAAATGCCACTGTTAGGATTGATAGTTTGGGTAATAAAATACATTTAATGAAAGACTACAATTACGTCATTCATCTATCAAAAAAGTTTGCACGTTTTCCTAGCATAAATGTATTTTAGCTGCCAGTAATCTAATTATTTGGACAGTCGTGACAAGACTCAGCAGTATGTAATTCTATTTGATTATAGCAATGACTAATGATTTACTGTATCAACTGATCTGACAAACGTGCAAATCGTGACTAATACCCGTCCGCACAAACAAAGTGAACTGAAGCGAATTCGTTTTTAAAAAGTATGCTTTAATGAAAAGAACCAGGATGACTAAACTAGAATAAAATCATATAAGAATTCTTTAAAGTAAACGTTCCAGAATGACAATCTTGTAAACCTTTATAAACATGTTTTTCCGTCAAGTTGTCATAAATATAAGACGGACGTTGTCGCTGCAAAGCAGTTAAACAATACAAAAATGACTTACAGCCTGATTGAATCATTAAAGAAAGTACGTATGTTAATGCCTCTCCTTTCTATAGTTTGTAATTGGCATTTTACAAGTGTCTTGTTTATTCTAGATTTCCTTTTCACTTCACTTAAACCTATGACAGGTTTGCAATTTAGAAGCAGCACCAACGCTTACAGCATTTGCGTTTAGCTGTCTACCTTTGCTCAGCTATATTCACCCGTTGGATTTACGGTTAAATCTTATGCATTATGAAGAAGCACGTTAGGAAAATTGAGTCTTCTACACTCATGACAAGACAAACGACATGCAAAACTTATGGCCATTTTGCACAATAAAAAAACTCTGAAACTGATCAAGAAAAATGAGCTAGATTGCTTTAAAAACAATTATATTTGCTCCAGAAAGTCGCCTCATGACTACATGGTCAAGAGAACGAAGTGGCTTTACAGTAATATATTTTTATTATAGGACAAAGAAAGATTTACCAATGCAAATACAACGGCAGGTTTCTTCAGAGGATAAAATGATGATGCGAGTAAACTGGCAACAATGGTTATCCAGAAAGTTTACACAACTTACCAAGAACTTTCCAACACACCGGTCATAACCAAAATAAATTCAATATGAGAAAGACTGGTAAAAAGACAAATAAAGCCTTTTTGCTTTTCACAGTGGTAGAAAACTAGTAGTGAATGAAGCCACATTGTACTTTTACTTTACTGCTATAATCTATTTTTATTATAGGACAAAGAAAGATTTACCAATGCAAATACAACGGCAGGTTTCTTCAGAGGATAAAATGATGATGCGAGTAAACTGGCAACAATGGTTATCCAGAAAGTTTACATAACTTACCAAGAACTTTCCAACAAATCGGCCATAACCAAATAAATTCAATATGAGAAAGACTGGTAAAAACACAAATAAAGCCTTTTTGCTTTTCACAGTGGTAGAAAACTAGTAGTGAATGAAGCCACATTGTACTTTTACTTTACTGCTGGTTTTTGTGTTTATATTGTACATTGTACATATTATGAAAATGTACTATATAAACTTCTTTCCCTTCACCATTTTGTTTGATAGTCATAAAGCTGTAACTATCCATATTATATTTTTTCATACCACCACCAAAATCAAGTTACCAACCATACCATGAGTAGATTATGTATGAAAAATATGGTTGGGTTGAGCAGGTGCTTGCTAGGGGACCATAATGAAGTNTACCAACCACACCATGAGTAGATTATGTATGAAAAATATGGTTGGGTTGAGCAGGTGCTTGCTAGGGGACCATAATGAAGTCGGAGTAATTCATACTAGCGCTATTTTATCAACTTATTACTTAGACACAGTCAAGTTTTTGAAGGTATTTTTATGCAGTAATGTTATTGAAAAATCCACTAGTAAATCACCCAGAAAGAAAAGGGAAAGTCTAGTTAAGTAAGACTAAGCCCAGAATCCTTTATTTTATTAACAAATATTTTCCTTCATTTCTGTTATTTCTCCCGTTGAGCGTGCCAATACCAACAATTTGCATTAGTTTTTATTACATTCACACAATGAAGAAAGGATACAGAATGAACCCATCGAGTAGTTCTTTTTAATATAAAAAGCATATATATAAATATAATGATGTACTTTCATATATTAAATGGGACAATATCCTCCCATGCCATCCGATTAAAATGTTACCCATTACACTCCATTTTTATTTTTGTTGATTAAGTAACTTTTTATAAATGTATAAAGGTATGCATATTTACAAGTTGTTCTATGTTTTTTGTTACAAAATGTTTTCAAACGATAAAGCTTTAGGTTTCATCCAGACACCAGTTTGCTCTAGATAAGATGGTATTATTCATTCATTGTTATCGTCGTTCCACTTTTTTGTGATCGATTATCAATCGATTCTTATTAAGTCTTTATTGTTGCATACATTTTTGATATTCGCATTGGCAAGTTGATGTTACCATTTTGATAAGCTGACAGCACAACCATATGCTACAAGCTCTTAAAAGAAATGAGGCTATTTGTTATGCTTTTCGAAGTGGTAGCAGTTTTGATGTAGGCAGTTGCGTCAAGTCCTCAATGAACTAAAAATATACAAAATAGTAGGGAATTCTACTGCATTGCACAAAATTCCAGTTAAATGTAGACATTCATGCTGTATGTCTTGCCTACTTCATAGTTTCCGCATGTTTGAACCCCAATTCTCATCTCAACTTGCAGACAGTGACTACATGTGACATGCATATATATATGCTCAAAGACAACTCCAGCCGGATCGTCGATATGCAATTTTAAGCCGAGGAAAGGGTAAGATGCATGTCGACAACGAGAGACGTTTCATTTAAACTTTAACTTTGGTGCTGAACGGTGTTTCTTTTTAAACTTAAAATGTGACTTGGGAAATAAGTATTTATTGCATACGTAGATACAACCTAATACTTCTATCATCGACTGTCAAAAGTGTTCTACTTTTGAACCATTTCTTAACTTTTTGACGCCAACGAACCATTTTTGAGCTTATACGTGCAGTTGATATCTAGATTCATACGTGTATATATACAGTAGGTATAATTCTCGATAGGAACATGTATGACATTATTCCCACTCCCATCACTAGTCCAGTGTCAACAGTTTTTTTCAATTATTCGCAATGTTTCAGACGCTGTTTGACATTCAGTTGGTTCCATGCTTACTCAAAATGACAAAACAACGCAGACGGGGATGCTGGGAATACAGTAAAGCAGATCTCACACGATTACTTGTTCCAGTTTCCGTGTCATTTTGTAAATCACCGAACTGTTCAGTCATATATATTCCCCATACCTTCATGTACCCATACCTTTGCACGACGATGTCCGTAATTCGGTTTTCATGTATTATTTTAAAAGGACAGAATTTTCGTGCTGTGGATATCTAAATAGAGCAGGGCCAACGTCAAGGAATTTCGAATACCTGTCCATCATAAATTCACCAGATATTATGATTTAGAAGAATCGATACCACGATAGCAATTTTTTCATAGCGATGGGTCTAATAATATTTACAAGGATTTGCTGTATGTAAATACATATCACTACTGTTTAACGATTAACGATATATATATATGCTTGTAATTCTGATCTCTGAAAATCAGACAACTGATAACCTAAAGATTATCCTGACCAAACGAATCTAGTTATTGCAATAGACTCTTATGGACTAACTCATTTCAACTCTGACAAAATATTGTATTCAATTAAGTGAAGAATGCAGAGAGATATTGGTATGGAACGAAGAATGCAGGTACAGCGAGACAATAGCCTTGCGCCTTCTTGAGTGAATGGAACACATTTCCAGAATGAGAGAGAACAATAGTTTGCAGCCTGCTCCGAGAATCGTTTCGTGAGACAATGTAACAATTTAAGGAATGTTTATTATCACTGAAATTCTGTATTGGAAGCGGTCTTTCTGCAGCGAGCTTTACTGCTATTATTACCTAGCATTATGGAATAAAATATTTGAATTTTGACCAGAGCACATAAATAAGCCTTATTAAGAATACGTGATTCAAGCATGTAACAACATGAGCACCAATAAATAAAAGGCTTCGTTTTAAGGACATTCTAGCATACCTGGATTATAGGGCCCCATAATTGCGAATGCAATAACATCTTTATTAATGACAAGCAAAATCAGATTTAGAAAGAAACGCAATTTCAACAAACCGGAGAATTTATTATTATACGGTAAACCAAATCATAAATGAAGCCTTTGTGGAATAAGATGATGTGCTCGTGCTCATCAAGTTGGATCATTTGGATCGCCTCCGAGTCGGGTTATGATGTATAGTACATCGCATCAACTGAAAGTTACATAAGTGCTTCAGAATATTACTTCCTGTCCATTTACAGAAAACAAAATTGCAAGTATTTCATCCTCTCATCTCATATTTTCTTTCTCCTCACGCTTCGTTTTTTCCATATTGTAATCTATGTCGCTTTCCAACATGTAAATGACTGGAATATAAAATCGGAAAAAACATGAGAAGCTAACATTTTTATTTTATTATATTAAATTAAATCCAAGCTCTGCGGAAAATTTAGGTATATGTTTCCAATCATAGATTGCAGACTATGTACAATATGTATAGTATACTGCTCAAAATTATGATTACGGATTTGAAGGATATAGAACAAATCAAGAACTGCCGAGTGGACAAAATCTGGGTGAAGTCTGCTTTTGCCCACACTAATCAACTGTTCGGGAAAAAATCAGAGATAAACATATGACGAAAAGAAATACGAAGTAGCAGCAACAAAAGTTCACCATGCAATATTAAGATGATACGACTTTTGGCATGAATTCATACATTTCGCAGAATGTACAGAGATACACACTGCAGACAATCGATTATTCTGCTCCATTACGTTATTATACATTTGTTCTTTCCCTGACTTCCTAAACGAGATTTACTTTTGTATTGATGTAGAGGAGGAATAAAGGAATCACTATGATTATATTCCTAGACTTCTCTGCGGTCAAGCGTATATTCCTTAACAAATGGTAGAAAAAGTCATTTTGTGACGGTCAGTAAAAAATAAAGAAAGCTGTAGACTTTATCTTCATCCATATTACATCGAATAAGTACATATTGTGCAGTTGTGTTCTTTCGCTCTAAAAAAGCACACAAAACCCGTTTGGCAACGGGCACCATACGATGGACTTAGCCTAAATTTACAAACATTTCTTTTATTGGACAGATTCAAACAAACATGGGAATATGCAGGCTCGTAAAAAACTCCAGAGAGTAAATTTTCAATACAACAAAAATAAACGATTTCAAAAGCAAAATAAACTGCAGTGTATACATATAGGGTTGAAAAATAGAAACAAGGAAGGGGAATGAGAAATGAATTATTTGTATTTTATGTCCTACTTTCTTTATTTTTTATGTACGTGTATAACTATTCAGGCTGTCATGACTTGTACGCAGTAATAGTCCATAGCACACATTTCACGATGATGTACACCAGCATGAATGGCTTTTCTACTTGTCCCTTGCAGCAACTTGCTTGTTAATATCCGGCAAAGGATCTTCTGTTTTTTTATATTTTGAATCACCACGAGGAGAGTACTTGTAATTTCAACATGTCGTCTCTTACGTTAAATTATATTATGATGTAGCTAGATGTGCCCACGCTGCGATAGTACTCCAGTTATAGTGTTATGGCCCTTTTGTAGCCATCAGATTCAGTATATTACTAGACTAGAAACTAGAATCTAGAGTATTATTATGGCTATGTCTTTGCTTCTACTATCCCACTCTGAAAAGGAAGGGATAATATTATGTTAAGTCTGAATGGGATATTTCTTATTTACAAAGAACGTCCGAAATGGTCCCTTTCGTGAAACCAGAGCAGATTCTTTACCCTCACTATAGAATTCTGTTTGTCCGTCTAGGCATCTAATCGAAATCCTTCCTGTTGAATATTTGTATGGAATAAATTGAATTACGTAAGGGTTTGTAGAAACTAACTGGAATTATTCGCACGCACGGTCGGATTTAAATAATTTTTGTGGACTGAGGGTCCATGCGTTTTAGCTAGTCAGATTAGATGTTTCAGTATACCCGTTTGCATCGCTTTATTGCTTTAGCAGATGTAGGCCTATCTTTTTACTACACTTTTTCTACAATCACATTGTCAAAGAAGAGCACCAAAAAAAGGAAGCTATAAAACCTGCAAAGATGACTTTTATTTGGTGAGCTCACGACTCGACCAACTTTGAGCTTCCATAGATGCCCCAATGCCCCATGAGCTTATTGTAGAAGGGTTTCAAATTGTTTACGGTATATTGGCTCATTGCATTGGCAGCAGAAAGCTGGCTGGTCGCGCATAGACATAAAACAAGAAGAATTTAGTTTGAGTAAGAGAATTTGAGGCTGTGTATACAAAAATGTATTAGCTTAGCACGTATTCAATTTTGTTCTTCAGTAATGAAAATTAAGAAATGTAACGAGTTCCGCTGAAGATGTGCATACATAAAGACAAAATGTGTTTTTGTGACTACTGACAGCTTTATATCTAACGGTAAACGTTTAGTCTATTAAATTCCTTTACGTGACGCAAGTCTTTCTGTTTTGTACTGCCAAACTAAATATGCTCAAGGTTATGCAATATAAAGGGTGTTCCTAGCAGGGGACAAGTTTTAAATTTCTATTAACAATCATTCAAATTAATCTTAACAATTTGATAAAAATCCGATTGCTTCAGGTCACTTTAAGAGCAAACAGACAAAACTGACACAGAATTTAGATCCAACATAATATGGAATCTTTACGTCAGAACTCAGAACTAGAACAAAATGTGATGTGCAGAGTCAATTAAAGAGAAACCGATCTAGTAAGTCCTGTTTAACCTCCAGACTTTTCTCTCAAAATTAAGCGTTTCCTGTCTCCACGCATAACACTGTTTCGCTCAAAAACAAACATACAAGTGGATCGAGTGCAACTTGTGTTATCGTTCCGATTCTGACATGAAACAGGAAACAAAGGAAAAGGAGAAAACCCCATTAGCAGAAGTAGTTCATACAATGCATTGCGCACACTACGAATAATAGAAACGATATGAGAATCAAAAGAATTTTTTGGAGAGGAGAAAGTCGAGTAGAAAGGTGCCGCCAAATTCGTTCTAAAAAAAGAGGCGTGAGCGAGTACACATGTAGTAGTGGCAAGTTTAGTAAACTCAAAACCGGGAAGTGAAAAGCTCACTCAAGTATTTAACTTACTCACTGATCCGTCTACCCAATCCATCTATCCTTTTCTTTCCCTTCCTTTCACGTACATACATAGCCAATACTATTACATGCTCTTTTTGAATGTAACGTAGCATACAAGAGCAAACAAGTAATGGTACAAACAGACCTACTCCCAATAGTTAGCATTTAAACTGTAGTTAATGGAACAAGAGATGCACATACCTACTCACATATAGCCTATTCTCGGTACACTATTCCAAATTTATACTACATCGGATATTTTCACTATGCATTCCTAATCGACATGGGAAAAGTAACGGTATGCAATGCATATAGAGCAATAGTTTCTTTTGCTGAAGTTTCCCAGTTCCTTTTCAAGCTTGTTTGGCAGTGGCACGCGATTCCTTTGACATGCACGAATGTACTTTCAAACGGAAAAAGGAATTTTAGTGGGAAAGAAGATAGTTTGTTTAGCTCACTCATGGAAGGAGAACCGGAGAGAAATCCAAGAAGGGTTTAATTCTATCTAGATTTATAAAAATTCCTACTCACTAGGATATGTGCCATTAACTGCTTTGTTCAGCCAGCTTTTTTTACTTCATTACATTACAACTGATACGTATGTTTGTATGCATGTATATAAAATATCATATGAAATATTTCAGACATTCTATTTTTCTTAAAACGTCAGAGAAGGTTATTGCTAAAAAAGGCAAGGTTTTATAAACAAAATTTGTTCATATGTGTTTCTTCCACTTTTAGCGTATTCCATACAAAATACGAGGAGTGTTGACAATTGTGCAGCTAAAAATGTAACTTTTATTTTTTACAAATAGCAATAATAATTACACTGACTAAAAATGAAACCTCCACTTTTGGCTGAGTGGTTTAGAAGAAAAGAAACAAAAACAGGAAGTCGTGAGACTAGAAATACCTTTCCTTGAAGTCATGCAAGTACGTAAAACATGAAACATGCAATGTCCACAAGGCAAAAGTGAAGAAACGCCTTAACATGAGACCAACGTACTTCGTATGCAAAAGCCAAGGCTGAACATTAAATGTTGAACGTGTAGACAAATAGTGCGTAAATGATTATGTATTTGATTCCAAATTGTAGATAAGACGTACAATAATATTTCAGATTTAAGAAACTTGCACAGAATTAAAATCATATGCATCAAAGAAAAACTATGTTTAGAAACGTATTCATATTGTCATTATACAGTTTCTCTCGTGTACGCTTTCATCCGGCTTTATATGTATGTTACATAGTACGAGTCTATATCATTGCATTTTAGTTGACTTCCTAAGCCGGTTTTAATTTGGGATTTAAACTTGTATCTAACGTGTTATTTATTGTAAACTCAACTCTGTGGTTGTGGTTATTTCGGTTGAAAGTGTTTAAATTATTAGGTTTTGCATTAAACCATGTGTAACTTGCAACTTTCTCCTGCCTACTTCCTCTTTCCACCATATTCCTCTTTGGTGTCGGGGAAAGGAGATAAGCGCAAATTTATTTAGTCGTTTGAAATGTTGTAAAAATAAAAAACAAAATAAATTCGTTATATTCTCGCTGAGTAGTTTTTCCTGTACTCCATTCCATACGCCAAGTTACGCTTTATCTAGCTGATGCACTTGTGTTCGTTATTGCTTTACTGACGGCTAAAAGTTTTACCATTTACCAACCAAAAAATATGTTGATAATAATGTTTCTAAAAAAGTCAAAGGTTTAGGTTACTAATAAATTTAGGACAAGACTTATTATATTAAGAAAGTACATCCTGATATTATCACCAATTGAGCAAACTCTCGCCCACGTACGTGAAAGTCAAAGTATTTCAAGCATCAAATTCATTTATCGTTTACTTGCATATCTTAACATAAGTCAACTTCTTTACAAATATCCCTGCCAAGTTATAATTTAAAGTAAATGTTTGGTAACGAAAAAAGCTACAAATAATTTTCTCCTGCTAGACACGTTAATAATTGATACTCAAAAAGGCCATCGGAGTTTCTTTAAAGAATGATAGATTAGCTTAAAGTTTGCAGACAAAATTTATTAAATTACCGTAATTCGACATAATATGTGCCTATTTTGGTTATTACATTGCAGGCTACACGAATAACTCCAATATTGACGACGAAAAAGTGCATCGAATTTGATATACTTGAAAGAACTAAGAAAATTATATTTAGAGTAGCTTCGCCTATGACATTTTGTATTATCCTATAATCTTTCCAATCTATAAATTACATCATGCATAAATAGTATGCGTTGCATAAAATGGATAGTAGGGTAAAGCTCAAATGATGGAACATTGAACAGAGGGAAGCGTTTAGATAGATTGAATTTATTAATATGCAAATCAATGGCTGTGTACAAGTGATAAGCTTAAAAAGTTGCTACTTTATGTAGCGTTATGTACACACATCATTACTCACTTTGGCATCCTATCTAAAAGCCAAAAAACACCGTTACGTATTTATTCTTACATACAAAGGCTGACTTATATGTCATTGTCTTTTACCTTATTTACAAGTATTCACACAAACACAATGGGAATACATGTACATGTACACATACATGGAATGTTTGCATCTTGCATCCCATGGCAGTTGAACTAAAGGCAGCAAACAATTTTACCAGAGAACATAGACCAGCTATTTCCCATCTTTTGAAACATCTACAAATGCCATCCGGTTAGAGCAAGCAAATAGTAAAGAAAAAACTTTGGCTTACAGCAATTTCTGTATCACATTTGATGTTCCGCCCCAATAGTAGTGTACGTGTGTGTACACAAGCAGGACTTTTAACTTGGACCGGAAAAGCAACATTACATTAGATACATAATCCAAGTTAAGCAAGAACTCGCATAATTTTATAGATAAAAAAACCATACAAAGTTTCAGTAGTAGGCTAAAAAATCTGTATCAGGATCAGAACTGCAGTTGCGAGCACAAAACAAAAAGTTGAAGCAATGTAGCAGCATATAAAAGTACCGAGCATTTAGACAAGAAAAGAAAGATTTATTCTTGGATTTTTTTGGCAAAAAGTGTAGTCTTGTGTGTTAAGAAGTGGTAAAGAAGTTAAAAGGAGGAGGAAACGCAACAAACCTGGCAGGCTTCCGGCTACGGATGAATCCTGCACCAACTGCTCCTGTAGTTGTTACTGTTACTGGGCCAGCTTGAAAACGTGTATTTTTCTCATCGGCTGTGGTAGCACTGCTAATCTTATTGTCTTCCCAAGACATTTTCGTAATATTTTTGCTTGAGACTTTTTTATATGTATATTGCGTACTTTTTTATGAGTTGTGTACTATTAGACGACTTTTTGTTTTGTTGTAAATACTTGTGTGTGCATAAAAAATTGTTAACAGTAACAACTACAGGAGCAGTTGGTGCAGGATTCATCCGTAGCCGGAAGCCTGCCAGGTTTGTTGCGTTTCCTCCTCCTTTTAACTTCTTTACCACTTCTTAACACACAAGACAACACTTTTTGCCAAAAAAAATCCAAGAATAAATCTTTCTTTTCTTGTCTAAATGCTCGGTACTTTTATATGCTGCTACAATGCTCCAACTTTTTGTTTTGTTGTAAATACTTGTGTGTGCATAAAAAATTGTTGGATGAACCATAAAACTGGAGGAAAGCTTGAGTTGATAGTTTTAAGAGGGAACTTTACAGCAGGACACTATAAGGGGATATTATTATGAAGGAAAATTGACAGACATAATACGACACACTAAAAGACAATCTCTACAAATATAGTATATGTAGATACACGTACCACTAACCAAAGATGACAGATTCTGGACGACTGATCCGACCCGATTTCAAGAGTTTTTAGTGAGTTCTGATATTTTAGTTTCTTGGAAGCTAATAATATTATGGAATGGATTATTTTTTAGGATACTGGTATAAAATAGCGTACAAGATGTATTTTGTATTAGAAAGCTTAAGAAATGAGAGAGCTATATATTAGAATTATATAGTAAAAAGAAGAAAGTTTTGACGAAAGAAAGTGTGTTGTGATTGGTACGGATTTACAGTCTAAACTACACTGTTGTTTATAAAAAAGCACAATTTTGTTATGGTCATAAGATATATTGATAAGTAGATGTATATATAGATTTCAAGTGAAAAGTTGTGACGAAGAGTAATGAGTTGTGAACTGTTCACTGGAAATTCTTTGTGTAAATATATTTAATTTAGCAAAAAAGAAACAAATGTTATTCGACTTGACAGCATCCTTAAAATGTTTTAGCATCGATCTATCAGAATTTTTCATAAGCCTCTGATTGTAGTAAAATTCTAAATACATATATTAGTAAGATATATCTAGAGCACTATCACAGCACTATGTATAATACTAAAAACACAACATCAACAGAGAAACTATTTATTAAAGTATTATTAGGGAGAGAAGAAGGGAGAAAACTTTTGTTCTACAAAAAAACTTTTACTTGTCAAATGTCATTTCGGGTAGTTTTCCAGGCTATGGACAAAAGAGTTACTCACTGTGTAATACATACGGTACAGTTTTGGTCCGTGCAATTTCTGCTGGGGGGTATCATAGGTGATCTTCACGTAAAAAAACTCAAACCGGCACAAACTGTTTATTTTATCCAGGTCTAAAAGGGTTGAGTCATATAAACGTGCTATATATGTGTATGTATTACTGTGTAGTTATGAAAGTTTTATTTTTTTGTAGTATTGTGCCAGGGCAGGGTTGCTTGTTTGTGGGGGAAAGTGACATTGGATTTTATTTTACACAAAAGTACTTGGATTCCCAAATTAATTTAGATTTCCATCTCCTTTAAACAAAGAGATCCGTGGTGCATCTGAATGGTCAGTTTCAATATCATCACTTATATTATAGAAAGAAAGCAGGTGAAAGGGGATTACTATAATGCACAACTATAGCAAAATGACCAGGTCTCAACATGTGTTCCGTTCCAATAGGTATTTCAGTATATGTTGAGGTAGCACTGATGTGATAGCGTGTGTCACACATATAGCACAACAAATAGCACACAATCTACGGGTTTTTACTACAGAAATGTAATACGTAGTAGCACACAGGGTTATTAACATTTACTTTGCAAAGAGAAAGAGAGTTCAGAAGGTTTTTTTTAGTTTAAAACACACAACACTCAGGTGGGATTTGATCTCTGCTCTCTATAACATCTACGAAACACATAAAACAAAAACATGTACAATAACAGCACTTACATACAAGTTTGTGACGGATGACATCAATTGACAGAAATAAAAAATGCCATGAAAGAAAAAAGAGCAATAAATTACCAAGACTAGGTAGACTAGCTCTACAATTCTTACTTTATACTTAATTTACCTAAATATGGATCATACATTCATAACATAATATCTAAAGTGCTCACACGCTTCAAAAACCAAAGTTAAGTTTTCAACAGGATGGATAATTTATGTGACTTGTTTACTAGTATTATTGAATTCAGTGCATAGATGAGTTTTAATAATTTTCATGTGTTTTGCTACTTTACTAACATAGCTTGAAACATTGACTAATAAGGGATCATGAGTTATAGGGTGAAAGCACTACCACATAACGTTCAAATTAAAACTAACCTCTGTCTGGATGCCTCTGGATTTATAAATGCTGACAGTGAAAGCGTACGACTAGACTATGCATGTATTGAGATCTGATGACAAGAGACTTTGAATATATGAACTTTACAGCATACTTTCACTTTTGCAAACATAAACTTCATGTAAATGGGGTGTAGGCGACCACCATTGCTGTGTATGCTTACTAATGTGTTGCAACCTTGCAACTAATCCAGATTATTTGGCAATGTGTCCAATTAATTTTAAGGCCTGTGTAGTGCATGATGATGATACTAATAATAGTATCTACTAATGCCCTGGAGCTTACATTGTGGTTGTTAGTTTTTTGTGAAAAAGTAATAATGCGTATTGTTAGAGAGTTGGTTAAATTATATACGTTGCTCTGAATTAGAGTTGAATTCTCTTTCAGTCAACCGGCAGCATCCTGTTTCTTCTTGATGGAAAGATACAATGAGCCTTACCGAATAAAAGAGTTATGTATTATTAGAGAACACGCTGTACCTTTTGAAAACGATGGGATGATATCGCACATCCGGGTATCCATCCGGGTCTTTCGTCTTTTTAAGTACTGGAATGGGATCCTAACAATAACTATTGTAATACCTGAGTGTAGGAAAAGACCCACCTAATGTTTAAGATATACTTTATATCAGGTACCAAAGTGTCCTTTAGCTGCACCACATACAAACATACTTTGATGACTACTACACGAGAACAAAACCGACATTTCAAATCAAAAGCGTTGTTGCCAGAAGCTCTTCTCATTTTATACATACTACGTCATAGTCATAACATGGATCAACAAAATCGCACTAAGGTAGTACTACTCAATGGCTTTCTGTCTACGATGAAAGCAGTTTTTTTCTGCAATAATGTAAACTTAGAAATTGGGACGAACTAACTAACAAGGCATTGCCTAAAGGACATTTTCTTCTACGGTAAAAATCACTACAACTACAGCCCTTGTGTTCCTCTGGAACTATCACAAAAATATTTCATAGCTGAATGGATGAAAGTTATGCCACTCTCATTCAAGAAAAAGCACACACATGGGACAGTAATACTGCGAAACATGGAATATAAAAAGATAACTTCCATAAAATACAATGAAATGCTATAAGACTACTTATGAATACAATAAGCTACGGAGATGATAAAACAGTGTCTCAGCACGGGTATAAGTACGGATTTTCGAGATACTTTCCTAAAGCCTATCTACAACGTGACAAGGTGCCATCGTGTGCAAATGGGCATCATACATAAACGCCTTCGCTTAATGTTGCTCACGCTTGACTTGCTCAATCGTTTATGCCGACAACATTAAACAAAACACTGCTCATAGTCTAGCACTTTTACTCATAGTTAACTTTTGGCTACAGTGGGAGCAATATATGCATGGTTTTCATAATAATGATTTCGATTTGTGAACATCTTTATCTCAAATGTCTCGTTCTTTTCATTAACGTGTTTTGCAAAAATCTACCGCATGCAGTTTGTTTACTGGAGCAATTTCGCTAATATTTATTAATGGCCAAAACAAATGCTAAAAAACAATACATGCTTATACTTATAAGTACATACTTTAAAGGAAAAGATGTGAATATTGCAAATATCCAATTATCCCATTTACTAATCATATTAACGACCATTAACATTACATCTGTTCTTGCATTTATAAAATTTCCCAATTAAATAAAACCTATCTGATGAAACCTTTGGTGAAAGTATTCTTACATATTGATTGACTGATTGACATACATAACAAGCAAAACATAATCAATCAATAGATATACTCAGTATCGGTCTCAAATTGACGATGAGGTGTACAAGAATGTTTGTAGCTGTACGCCAATCACCCGCAATATTTATGAAATAACATGTTTC
>JAHZNG010000595.1:0-16860 GCA_027744375.1 Orchesellides sinensis
TGCTATTTTCTAGTGATTATGTACAAATTTGCTCTTTGACTGAGTGCATAAGGCCGAACGGCATGCTACCACCAAAGTGGGCTTCATTTTTCAGTCAAACCAACTAGTTCTTTCCATGAATTTTATATAGCAAAGTTAAACGTAGTATATGTGATGCAAGAATTATTAAGCATTTCAGGAATTTTGGTGCCAATGAGTACCGTTCGGGTGTGAAAAACAAAATTTGTATGATGCGATGAGGTATGCAAGTTAGGGATGACATAAACTCTAGAATTTTCATGGTATTGTTATGTTAGTTCTAAAAAATCAACTTCTTTTTTACTCGACTAGGCTGATTGTTAATGGTAGTGGGCAAAAACATGAAAACTGTTTGCTTGGTTCTAAGAATTTGGCAGTTACTCGTAAAAAGTCGACACGTACATGTAGCAAACTCTGTTACACCGCTTCGTTTTTCCATTGAACTCGGTACCGATGCTCATATTGAATTCCAATTTTTCGGTTAAATGCACAAATGGAAGCGACTGACTTTGAGACTGTCTTGATATTGTGTATTTACCATACAAAAGGTTTACTTCAATTTCACCGGAGGACAAGAACCAAGTACTACAAATTACAAACTTACGTACGTACAATATTCGCATTCATGTATGCAAACTTTATCCAGTCAGGGCATTTACATTGCTAACATTTCCTGAAATCTCTCTAGCTGAAGGGTTACATTAGGTGCGAATCCGATGAATTTTACAAGAGTTCCATTACCATCTAACCATGCTCCGATTGCCACACTATTTATTGACAGAGATAATGGGACTTTCAGCCGAACTATCAGAACAGCCTGCAGGAAGCGACTTATGCTAAGGATAAGTTGCTTCTGAGTTCATTTCCCGTTTAGCATAAAATTTTCCTTTGGCTTTGAGACCAGTTTTAAAAGGCATAATTACCAGACTGAAAGGTTTATATGTCAGGATTCGAGGAAGGGAGAAGTGGGCAAGAGCCGTTTTCTGTGTTTTTATACAATCTTGCCATAATCTAATTATAAATTGGGTGCTCGTGTTAAGACATTAAGCCACACGCTACAAATTACAACTTAAGTTTAGAAGACATTATATCGCAATCAATGTGGGCATTACAGTCAGACTTTCCTGAACTTTATCTGACCTACTCGTCTCACAGCGCAATATTTCAAAACAACTTTTCCTTAAGCGCATTAAGTTTTTCCCTCTTGTTCCCCTTCACAGCGCCCTCACAGTGTGCTCACGCTTCATAGACTTTGACTTCATTTCACTCTAGGAAATTTACAAAAATACATTATTTTATAGATCATCTTCTAGAGCTATAAAGGAATTTTTACGGACGACACGTAAAAATTCGGGCCATAAACCTAGATTCAAAAGAAGAAGTAGCATATAGTAATAGATCATACATGTCAAAGCAAATTTGATGCAGCTGGTCGAGCGGCGTGTTTTTTAGTCTTTTGAAAAACGACGACGTAGTATTTTAACGTTTATCGATTACCTCACCACTAGAATTTAATATCCTTATTATTTATCATCATCCATGGAAGTAGTTGCAACATGTGTAGCTAGTTTTATATCATACGTCAGAATATACAAACATCTTTCCAACCAAAGTACTTTCTTTTATTTTTAGCCCTTTCTTAGCATTAAACTCAAGATAATAATCAATAAATTTGCTTTTCGAACAAGAAAAACAAGGATCTAAAAATGGATTACGAATCAAAGTAACAAGAAAAGCTTATGCAACAGCTTTACTATACATTCATAGACAAAGACCATTTTGCGAGACCGTATGATGTTTTTTAGACTTTATAAAAGTTCTATTAAATTTTAACTAAATGCATGCCCAAATTGCATTATGCTATTCCCAAGTTGAAACCCTTGATGGATTGTTTGTCCTGTGACGACATTGTGTTGGAGAATGTACGTAGGTAGCTATTCGTGAACTTGTCAACAACAACCATACTTTCACTCAAGTAAAAGCTTTCCCACTTCAGCTCTCAAGAGGTAATACTAAAAGTAATAGTAATCATAATCATCGTAATAATGTACATTTTAGTGTGTTGACATTATTACATAAAGCGTCAAAATTGCTTTTAGGTCGTTACTCAGTTTTTTCTTGATCTCCTAGCTTTGTATGTTATTTTTGCTTCTTCTGTGTACTGCCACTTGTCAATACTACTGTTACAGTAATAGACTTGTGATTCGATGTATATATGTATGCATATACAGCGGTTTAAAAAGTAAGTGTAGGCTATTAGTAGTGAGGGCTTTAATGTCGTCATTTTTAACGTATGCATACCTTTACTACATTTTTTACAAGTTAACAAACTGAATACGTCATTCAACAGTGTATCTAAATGCCAGAAGGTGAGAATCAATTTAATATGTATTACAGATAGCCTTGGTTTTCTAACGTACCGTGTTCTTTCCTCTTTCCTTCCGTGAATCAAGTCACATGAACTGGTGTATAGTAAAACAGCGTCAGAAGACACGACAATCTGTACGTGGAGAACGTATGCAAGATCCATGTGACTAGCTCAAACAACCGTCTGCTAACGCATTTTAACTAGATGAAAGATGTTTAAATATTATATGTATGTCAACATATAAGCACATTGAACATGCTAATAAGTAGGTACATACGGTCAAAGGAAAATAAAACGCGACCGCCAACAGCCATAAAATCATGTGTTTGCTTCTTCAAGATGCTATTTATACCCCGTTTTCTAGTCAAGACTAAACATATTATCTCTGTCATGGGATTCCCTATTTGCATCAGGCCAAAATGCATGAGCGTTGGAAAAAATGTTTGTTTTGTTTCACTTTCCACACTGCCAATTGTGTCTGAAATGAGACTTTCCACATGCTCCAAATCTTCACGCTGGGGCTTTCGGTTTCGGTACTCGAATTCAATCACTTCGCTGATAAGCTTTGAGAGTGAGAGATAGTGACAAAAAAACTTTTATAGAACTGGTGACTACAAAACAACATAAAATTCAATCAGGACAGAAAATCCGCACTTCAAAGTTCGTTTGGAAATTGTAAATACATTATTATACGCTTGACGTGAATGGTTTGGTCGATGTAAATGCATGAGAATAACTTACTCAATAGTTAGGGACGCTTCATAAAACAAATGCTTTTGCTTTCAGTCTAAAACATGTAACTATTTAAAGAGAAAAACACTTGAAAGTAACATGAGTTTTTTGTACAGTGCTACTCTTCGGTTATTGAGTTATAGAACCTACAAGGATTTTCAATTTAAATATTATGCTTTGACTGTTCAAAGTTTAAAGCTTAGTTCACGACATATTTTGTATGCACAAAGTTATGAGGGGGAACATTGGAAAGTAAAATTTCAACATTAATGAGCATATATATATATATATGGCAAAGCATAAGCATTTTGGAAAAGAATCGTGCAGTAAGCATATGGTTCTATTATAAATTATGTATGCTAACCAGTTTTTCAAATAGTCTTCATCTTCAACTATAATTTTAATTATTGTAAAGCTTACATAAATCCGCTAAAACATTTCATTCAGCAAAATAAGCTAACTCCGAAGGTGAACTGTCCTCTTTAAGATATGCACTCATGGTATGGTTTTCAGACCAGTGCTGAAGTGTATGACCAAAGCTTGAAACTTCTGCTAATCACGATAAGATTTGCACTTGAATGAAGGCGTATGGGCAGATTCATTATGCATTCTTTAACGTTGCGTTGCTTATTTCGGCTTTGCAATTAGAAATAAATTAAGTGGCCCTGTCCACCTCCTCACCCGTAAACAGTTCCATAATCTCAAATACCATTCCTTACCTGTACCAGTATATTACATAGCTACTTGTTACCCTTCACATATTCACAGATAAATATTACAGAACTCCACCACCAAAGTCCTTGCCGAAAATGAGTTGGCATCGCAAAATAAAAAATTCATCTCATTTACTCATGATGTCATCTTACTCATCCCATTTTTACGGATTATATGTCCCTCTGCCTCCCAGCAGTCTAGCAGAAAAGTTTTATAACCACTACTACAGATTATGAATTGGTGAATGTCGTAAAACACCAATAACCATGCGGGGATAATCATTATAATACGATATGATAAGTTATTCTGAATACTTTTTTTTACTTCTGTAAAAGAAATACATCGGGCTTTATGCTACAAATTATTCAACATACTCAACCAAATTAGCCGATCGTGCCAAAAAAAATGAAAGAAATGGAGATGTGCGCTGTGCACCTGACTTAATCATGTTACTCACTGAATAAAGATTTTCTCTTGCTGTTTTATTTTTAACATGAACCCTCATGCTAGATGTTGAGATTCACTGTTTAAATGGCAAAGAAGTATATCACTATCAGAGGAGGGCACATATAGTTTTGGTCATAATTTATTGACTCGATGTAACATGTCAAGCACCAAGAATTTTTGTTTATTACCTTGTGTACGACATATCACTTGAGATTATTATGGTAAATATGTATATATCGCATGAGAAAACCCATAAAGTCATCATGAAAACTTGAAATATATGTTCCATTCTCGTTCTACAAATATGGAAGAAGAAAAGGCTCGACTGTGCAAATTATGATTGCAATAAACGTAGTACCTTGTCTGGTGTCGTACTTGCAGGAGTGCTTCATGTAATACCATACATATCATTATACCTACTTAAAAGTATAGCCTGTTGCTTTACCCTTTCCCGAAATATAGTCATATACATACACAGCGCACCAACACCTGCCCACCTTTGTCATTTCGGTTTGAGACGACGATGAAACTCGGTAGACAACATGTCGACAGTGAGGGTGTGAGGTATTTTTATCATCGGTATCATGAAGAAAAATACAAGAAATGATTAAATAAACTGCGTAATAGAAAAAGGGTCGCATGTAGTTGATATGACTGTTTAAAAACTACGAAGTTTGTGAGTAGGTATGTTTTTGTAGGTATTAGAATAATGTTTGTTTACCTGAACTGAGATGTATAAGTATAGGAACATTAGCAAATTACATAGGTCAGTCCAGAATATTACTTCTCTCAAAAGTGCTGCTCCGACAGGTGTAAACATTGGGCTTGAGACTGGGCAAACAATAAGATGACTGGCAAGTCATTGTTGTGAATGAGTCAAGAAGATTCAGAAAAATATTTACATTTGCGATTGAGATTGTGTTATGGTCTTATGGTGAGATTTAGATGCTATCATTTAAGTGCATATGCATATGCCTGCCATCCGTCAGGGGCACCAGAGGAAATCGTTATGTCATAGCTTTTTGTACTACCTTTACCTGACAGACATGTTTTTATCATTCTGGTCTACGCGAAACATTTCTAATTGCTAAAACATAAGATAATTGCTCGCAACACAATAGTACACATGTACGCACGCCATACAACTCATCAAGGAGAAGAATAGAAAATAAACACTAATTGTGTACTACGATAATACGTCGTGGTTTCTATCCCATTCACCACTCTTCACAATGCAATACCGAGGAACCTAGCGTTATGAAAGTAATCAATTGTATTTTGTCTGCTCCAGCATTTTAGGGATTGGTGGTAAACATTCAATTTTCTATTAATACCCATCTCTGTCGAAATTATGCTTTCATTTCACCCACTAAAACTGACATAGCAAACAATATTTACCTTTGAGCAGAACCCACTATTTTTGGGCTATAAATGGATTAAAATATCATTTTATCATGTAGTGTTGTATAGATATAACATACGCATCAATAAATGGGAAAAGATAGAATGATGATTAAGTACATTTTCATAACCGATATACAATGATAGATGAGAAAAGATATTTTACTGCGTAATTTTTTGGACAATGTTTAGTCATAGATAGGTATCCATAATAATATTTATGTCTAATACTGATAATAATGCATACAAGAGAGATATACGCTTAATTCTAAATCGTATCGTATATATTTGTATTGTAAACTGACGAGAGATTTGTATTGAAATATGAATTGAGGCTTTGTAATCAAATGAAACCCCAACGTCGATGAACTCTTCATGACGTGATACATCTTTCGATTTGAGCTCTGGGTACCTTCAGAAAAAATCTAAACAAAGTGCCTGAATTAGGTTAAAGGAACAAAAAATAACGTTGTTCAAACCCACATTAATGACACCACAGTGCATACTTGACATGATTGATGATGATTTGCTTCACGTCTTCGTAACGTTCCTTTGACTGAGGATGGTGTAAAATAAAACTAAACTTAGGTTAGGTCAACAAATGTGAAAGTATGACTTTCTACGATGTCGGTACATTTCCAGGGAAAACCAGAAAAGAATGATTTTCCAGTGATTTCATGTTGACCTATTTCAGCGATTCATGCTTGCAATACATACTTTATGTTGTAGTCTGTTTGGATAGAGAATTATGGGCTGCTAAAGTTGCATACGATGTTTAGAGAGTTGAAATAAAATCTGAAATAAACTAGGACAAGACTTAGGGAAACCACGTAAAGCGTGATGTGGCAAAGGAAAACAAAAAAACCCGGGGTTTTTGGCTGTTACCAGATTTAGTTCATGGTTAGTTTACCGGAAAAATCTCATGCAGTTATTATTATTGTTATGATTTTCCAAAAGAACACATTAAAAACGACACAGGGATGTTGTTGTTATTAAACACCCTGAGTCTGACTAGATACTTTATGGATGAAAAAGATAATAATCTGTGAATATAGAAACTTTAAGTTTCCTGACCTGACCTGCTTTTCATTCTATAATCAATCCATCAGCAAAGAGCTTAACCGTGGTGATGCATCTTTTTTACTTCTCCTGGGTTCCATCCCCGCTATCATCATGGAACAGTCATGTCACACACTCAGTTTGTGTTTTGGAATAAAAGCAGTTTTTACGAACTTGCCACTTTGATAGGGTAAATAGAATATAATGTATTGGTTCCGACCTACTTTCCTCCGTGTTTATAATCCATTACTCACAGCTTGAATAATATTTATCTACAAACTCTCATCCCAATTGCAATGTTTAAGCTAGGGAAGCTGAGGAAAGAGGGAGCATAAAAAAGTTCTTAAAGGGAGAAAGTGGAGCAGGATGATGATGATGTTGAACTTCAAGGGAACTCAGGTTTTAGCAACATGAGAGGAAGATGATCGTTGTGGTATATGGCTGAATGAAATTGCCATGCTTATCGTATTACCACAACGGAAATTTCCAGAGATGGTATTATTATGGCAATAATAGTGTCACGAGTCCTGGATGTATTCATAACCGAAGGTTGTCTAATCCTGAATGGGAAACGGGGAGCAACCATTTCCTAATAAACTTCATGAATTTTGTCATTACACTTTAATCTCACGTTTTCAGTCCACCCACATCAACTCCTTCCTACAATTGCTTTCTCTGCAAGTTATTACATGCAGATAGGCATGCTTATATGTACATTACAAAAAATATCGGAATGTCATTTAATACACTTTGCTGTGACACAATTAAAGTTAAATGTCTAGCATTTAATGATGTAGTTTGAATGGAAGTTTACATAGTTCAAGCATCCTACGTATTCCGCATTTCCTGTGATAGTATGAGTCATCGTATCATTATGGGGCACCGGTGTAATTGAGGTATGTCACAAAGGTTTTTTAAACAAGTAAACCGGATGTTATCAAAATACTACTAGTGGAAAGATTTCAACATATTTTGAAGGCACAATTTTAAGATGCCTTTCACCTTCTGTCTGTCGGAGCAGACACATTATGTAATGATGCTATTTGATATACTGCTATTCTTGCAACAATTATATGTTAGCANTGTAATGATGCTATTTCATATACTGCTATTCTTGCAACAATTATATGTTAGCAAGCTCTAATGCATAATGGTTGCAAAAGTCCTTTTCCATTTAATGCCATAAAGGTTCGTTTTATAGGCTATTGGATGAGAAATTAAAGACTAAATCGTTTTAAATGACAATACTTACACGTTAGCAAACTTGAGTCGCCTCCGAGCAGCAGTAGCAGCGGCATGTCCTTCCTCACTGTCATCAATTTTTTGAAGATGTTGTTGTTGCTGCTGTTGGGCTACTTCCTTTGAACATTCGCCAACCGATTTCTGAAACATTAGATATACACCGACACGGTAAGACAACTGTGTAAACATATTTCATCGCATAATTGCAAACTTTTTAGAAACGCTAAAAAACGCATGGTAGCCTCTGTTTATTTACTTTTAAACAGCAAATATTATGCAGATTTATGGTTGTTAAACACTTCCAAACTTTATGACACTATAAGTCAGAATCACCACTGCACTCATACTATACTATTCATATCCATACATGAAAAACAGAATCCGTAGAAATACTACGAATACATGCTACATAAAACATACACATTTGTACATAACATCCACAAACTGCGTTTATCTTCTTCACCTTGGATAATAACTTATGTGTTTTCTTTTAGCTAATAAGTGTTCTGTCTGAATGTAAATATTTACTGTATCATTATGCTGACTATAGTTTAACATGTATGAAAGTTTGCCGTCAAAACTTTATGCTATTATACAACCCGTTCGTTGATTACCATTACATAAGTACGTACAACAGGTCTCTGGATTCTGGATTGTTTCAGGATCTATCTGGTTGCTTACCAGCTATGGAAGCAATAGTAATGGTGGTGTATATCGCCGGAGATTACGTACAAAAACTTATGCCCACTATTTACTTTAGAGAGATGAATATGGATAAATTACATTTCCTAGAAAATCGATCACTTAAGTATTAATTAAAAAGAGCAATATAAATACAGGTAAGAAACATTCTTGAACATAACGGCACCAGCTGGAAAAAAGTATTGTCTTGCGTAACAGGGCATATACAATGTAAACATGTACCAAATTGCAGGAACATACGTTTACACAATCATATTCATGCATCAGCGACTGGCTTTTCGTTTTTAATTTTCATTAACTCCTATTTTACATATATTTAGTAAAAACATGCTGAAACAACTTTTCGATGTTTTTATCCTACGCTTTGCAAAACTTTTCCATATCATATGAGAACTTCGTTGAATACAGCGTACATGTAAAAGTTATTAAAATTTTAAGCAGGTTTCCGTTTTACAAATACGTAAGATACAGGATACTCTCTGTTTCGTTTCAGTGCAAAATGAGATGCACAATAACAATCTCTTTGATTAACCACCGGAAACCCATGACTCTAGAACCGTCTCCATCGTCAAAATGAAAACGCCTGAAAAGAAAATACACAAATCTGGCTTGTAGTAGAACATACTACGATTAACAGACTCCTCCAGAAATTTCTCGTATGTAAGAAAGAGCATTATACGTATATTTCTTAGAATACATTAAAGAAAATACACAAATCTGGCTTGTAGTAGAACATACTACGATTAACAGACTCCTCCAGAAATTTCTCGTATGTAAGAAAGAGCATTATACGTATATTTCTTAGAATACCTTATCTATTATACATGAAATTACTGTTATAGTTAAGCAAGGCTTCTGACTATTAAATATTATTACTAAGTGGATTAAATATTACTACTGGAACTTTGTTCCATGATATCTGGTGTAAAAAGATGGAATTTATACTTTTGTCACATTTACTTTCCTGCAACGTGCTAGTTATTATATACCCATTGTCGTCACAATATTTTTTCAAATAATAAGACAAATATTTTCCCTAATGTACTCTTTACCTTATTATCTAACCTACATTTCTATTGCACATTATACCACTAAAGATTTTATACATATACCTATAAGTTACATAATCCGAATTAATGCCAAAGGCGTAAACATAAAAATACTTGTTGCTTTCATTATGCATATAGGTATATATGAATGTATGGTCGAGAATTAGAGTCTCTTTCAGGACCAATAGGTCACGTTTTCTGGATTAGTTTTGAAGAAAAAGGAAAAATTCGGAGCAAAAGTGTTCCTGTTCCTACTGTACCTTTATGATAAATATAATCTTACATTGAGGGGGTGGACAAGGCAAGAAAGTTGCACAGGCGACAATAAAAGTAAGGTACGATATGGTACAAAAGCCATGCTTTTAAGTCATGTGAGTACGGTCCAGGAGATGTGGCTTTCCAGGGAACTGGTCGTATTATTCAAAACAACATTCTTTTCTTGTTTTATTGCAAATGATCCTCGAAGGGATGAGAAGGAGAAAGCACTTTGAGTGTAGTTCTAAAAAACAAAGACAAGCTAAAAAAAAAGTGATCCTGTTGCTTTGCTCCATTATTTTCTTGAAAAAAAAACATAGGATTGTATTTACAAAGGTAATACTTGGAACTGTAATGTTCACGGGGGTTAACTATTCCACGAAGTACATAAGCAACATTACTTACATGTTACCGTACATTTCTACATATGTACATACAGTATACAAATTCCTAAATCTATACTTTCTCATACAGTCAATGACACCACTTGTAGGTATAATAGACAAGTCGGACACGTATGGATCAAAACAACTACGCCTAAAAATCGGTAACAACTTGCTACGAGTAACCGGAAAACTTTGGTACACTGTTTACATGACATGGTGAACAGTGAGAGGGTGAGAATGTTAGATTACATTAGTATGAAATAGGACTACAACCCGTGTTATTATTATTGTGAGAACTTTAACAATTTACAAAAATATCATATCAATGACAATAATACGCCAACATGATCTCTGCATTGTTTATTTGCCCACGCCATAAAGTTAATTGATGTATGTACTTACGCAATGTACTCACTAACTAATAGATAATTTAAAGATGTAATCCTACAACAGGTAAATGAGGAAATATTTTCAAAAATGATATTAATAACTCCAACTCCGGCAAGACAATAGAAGACTGACATAAATATAGTGATGACTGTTGCTGACTTAGGCATAAATATATACGGATACCACTCATCGTCAAACCCAAATGCGAAGGATTTTGTGCTAGAAATGTAATATATTTGCTTTGTAGTGTCTGGCTTTTATGCACGCGTCAAGCGGTTAATTTTTTGTCATCGACTTCTTGTACATTATTGCCTACACGTGGCGAGGATGAAAATAATACTGTAGTTTACTGAAATAAATGGCTACCTAGAAAAAACAATACAAATTGACTTTGAACCGTCAGCACTGACTGAGCAAGCTTAAAGCTAAAGTGGCAATTAATTACTGTCGTAATTCATATGTATCTCTTAAATACAGGATGTTTCTAGTGACAAAGATGATGATGACTGACATCCATGAGTCTGAAATGCTTATGACGGCAATTTGTCTAGTCCTTGTTTGTTTACAACATTACTTGCGATGGAGTAGTAATACTTTGTAAGATGGATACCAATGAGAAACAAGATACTCTACAGAAGAGCTACTCATTTCTAACAAGGCTCACATTAAAAATTATATAGACTCTTCTATAACCCCAAATGCATTTATGGTAGTGAAACTAATACTGATGGTGAAAAGAGTAGTACGAAGAATTACCACAGTGCTACACATGCCTTGAATTTTGGTCAAAATGAGTGAGTTACATGAAGTTAATGACTTTTAATCTGTAGACCTTGTGGAGACACATGCTTTAATTGGAGTATGCTTCTCTGTCATTTAGCTACATTATTAAAATTTTGCAAGGAAAATCGCAATAACCACTAATGCAACAAAAACTTAGCGCGTGTCGGTATAATGCGTGTGTTCGCGATGATGTGTTTCTATAATTTATCAGTTATTATAATAAATGTACATATTGTATAATATTTACCACTCAAGAAAAACCGCAGTACTTGTAGATATACAAATTTGTATAAGATCGATATTTATACGCATCATGAACAGTTCATCTTATTATCAGCAATGTTGTTCCTTTCTAGAGGAATGACATTGTAGAGCTACTGTATTACAAGATAATGACTTTACCATGCAAGAGTTCATGAATAAAACAAGTGACAACTACAAATTAACGGCACAAGCAAGCAATAATAAATCTCATACATTTTAATTCATTCTGGTGATCATCCTTTTAAATACTGAACATTACGTACAATGACTTTATATGCAATAAATGATAAAAAAAAACTTGTAGGGTCATCATTTCCTACAACGTCAAAGAGGCCATTTCATAACGTAAATTTAATTAAATATGGAATAATCAAGATAGTTTGATATTGCAGAGGAGTTTTGCTAAGAGAGTTGATTAATGGATTATGAAAGACAACGGCATTGTTTGATTTAGCGTTGTGTTGAAAGTTACAAGTCAGTCGCCTTGCTAGCTTGAAAAGTGCCTAATTTTTTTGTTCTTTGTGTTTGTAACCTGCCTTGTTTTGTATGTACGATACATGACATGCTATACACTTTCGTTGAGCCATGTTACGTTACAATAAGGCTTCGTAAGGTAAGGTTCTAGAATTGACGACTGGTGTTCTTTCATTCACATGCTAGACCTCCTTCATTTTAATTTCACATTATTTAGCTGCTAAATTACACGTTTTAAGTTATAACTACGACTGTAGTTGATATCAATGATCTTACTGTGCTACTGTATAAATTCAATTTTTTTAAAGGCTTTGCTCCGTAATGAAACAGCCAATATGTTAGCTCAACGTGACAGCTCGAGTCTGCCCAAAAATGGTAAAAATTTTGGAATTCATACATGCACACGGATACTTTGATCTTATTTGATAAAATGACAATGAACAGTATTAAACAAATCAACCTTTGTACTTTATTCAACATTTGGGAACGAGCTTCATAGTATGTGCCATTGAGAAACACACTTGGGCTGTGTCAAATATTCGTTTTTTGGCTGAGAAAGAGAGATATTTTTTGTTGAACCACGTTGTATGTGTGTGTGGGCTGAGCTCAAGGTGTTGAACGGTATACCTCCTTAAGTTTGATTTCACAGTTACCTAAATATATCATTCAACAATGCAATTAATGATGGCTCGTGACTCTATTATGATTGCTAAATTGATGTCAGCCGGCCAAGCAATTGGCATCTGCTGTGCTGTGGAAAGTGAGTGAGCCAAAAATAATACAACAGTTGCACAGATGTCTGTATATGATCCAATTTTCCAACAATACCTATGACAGTCATATATTACTAAAATGAAAAGTGTCCTCCACACATGTTGGTTATTTTAATGTAACTCCAATCTTTTTAAAAAGGAATTTCTATACATAAATTTTACGTTGCCAAATTTTTCTCTATACTCTACATATTTATTGGATGGAAATGCTAGCACAACTAAGCTTGGTACTGGTAAACTGGTAGATGAATAGAACATCCGAGGCTAAATCCAGTTCCAACTTCTATCGTATCTAAATTATGTATAATTCGGAACTTTTTCATGTAATTCATACTATGTCAACTATTCCGCTTCTTTCCAGTTTACACCAGTTGTCGTCGGTTCGGGTGATTCAGACGGATTTAAGAATACATAGGAAAACTTCTGTAGCGTTTAATCTAATAAGTCTGTATTCATACATGTTCTTAAACTTCCAGGATAGTACAAAGCACAATTTGAGCTCAATGACTGATTTCTAACGTTCATAAGCAAACAAAATGCCTGAACTTTTTTCCCTTGGGGAAAGGACTTTGACTTAATAGACAGGGGAAAATATTTACCTGAATACTTATAATTAAAGGAATACGCAATAAGACATCAGGTAAACCTCAATAAAACATCTTTTTACCTTATTTGTGTACTTCTGGATCACAATGGAGAATTTCCTAAGATGATATGAATGACGGAAATATTGAAGTAAAAATGTCATTCTATAATTACGTAAAATATTATGTGTAACGCCATTGCTTTTTCATGTCAATACCAGTTGATCAAGATCACGAAGTTAGTCAGTGAATGTTACTTTAGCTTTAATTTTGCCTTCAAAACTGAGTTGTTGTCTAATCCGACAAAATAATGTGTGACTGAACTCTCAGTAATAAAATTAACATAATGTATATGCGACAACGACCTTCAGACCTTGATTCCACACAAAGCCTTCAGAAAGCATCTTATCGCACGTGTTCAACTTCTTTCTTCGTCGTCACAAAAAGCATATTTTCGACAAACAGATATATTTTTTAAAACAAAATATTGGACTTTGAATTTCCACCTACATTGTCGTAGGTTTTATTGTGTATTTTGGGATGGTTATTTCAAAACCAAAATCAGTCTGATTGGAAACAAAATTAAAAGTCCTCAAAAGTATTCTGTTCTAGATTCTAGACGACTTTATTTTATACCAGCCGTCATGAAGCAGACGCTTTGTTTAAATGGAGCAAGAATTTTGGGAATAAGTAAATATTTAACAGTCGCATCATAAATGTATCTGATAACCCGATAATATTTAAATTATTGGGTAAAGGCTGATGAAGTGAAATGAAGCTAAGAGAAGGTACGAAATACGTCAGATTGTACATAAACTTATCTGGCTTAGCGAAAGAAACTAGAAAATCTACACTTACGCACTTGAATAAAGACAGTCAGAAAGAAGGTCTTTGACCTCTGGCTTCTACCCTTTCGTTCAGTAGAACACTGCTTCATGATAAATGGATGAGACTATTATTATTTTATACCGTTAATCGAATTTCTCACTTTTAGACTTCCCTTCTCCAACACCCTTTTAACAGCAAATTTTCAATCCATATAAGAAATTCACGTAGAAGCACATAATGCATAAAATGCGTAAACTATACATCAAGCAATTTCATTATGTCCTTTACTCGCATCCCATATATCGCAAGTTTAGGCACTGGTTGTGTACGCACATTGGATAAACTTTTTTTGGCAAGCTGTTTGAGATTACACGAGATCGTCCCAGTATAGTCTACACGCACATTCCTTTTGTCCCATTCACATCATGATGTAAACTAGTTTCAGAAATTTATGGTCTGTGCGTATCTCACAAAGCAAGGACAACAAAACGACAGAGAGAACGAGACCTCCTTCCGGTCTCAAACCGGACAATTATGGCTATATGGGTTAAGCGAGAAGAAGAAGCAGTAGCCTCGTTTTACTTATATGTTGTTGGATAAAAAGTGCGTACAAAATAATGCGTGAGAGGAGAGAGAGAAAGTGCAAAGGGTGAGACACGTGGCAAGACCCCAAGAACAGAGTTAGCTGAAGAGAAGGGAACCAGTGTTAACGATGACGGAGTCATCTCCTTCATGACGTCATTCTTGGTCCCTGCTCACACGTGGAGTCAATCGATCTTACTTTCCTTTTTCGAAATGTAGGTATTTAGTTACATTCAACCTTCACGCACAATAGTTTATATGCGTGTATATGCAATATGCCTTATATCACCATAAGCATCCATTATACCAAAAATACACACCTGCAAAACATTCTATAAGAATGCCTATAATATTATACGCTTACGCACAATACATGCCTATATGTAATAATAATAAGATCCTTTCCAAGGCAGAATTGTCGTCACACGCACAATCCCATTTTAAGCTGATGTGCTCAGTGCTCCCAGCTATTTTCTCTCCTGATGTTGCTAGCTCAAAAGTGCAAGTTGAAAGAAAACCNCCATTTTAAGCTGATGTGCTCAGTGCTCCCAGCTATTTTCTCTCCTGATGTTGCTAGCTCAAAAGTGCAAGTTGAAAGAAAACCAACTCTCTCACGCACTTTTATTACTAAAATAGTTCTGCAGACTTACATCCACTTCATATAGTGGACGAAGTCAATATACCAAGCTATTTTTAGACTATAGATATATCACGTTATGAACCAAAGTTCTACTTTTATCTTCATATTAGCACGCACGCACATTACGCACTCTGACGCACTTTCCTGTCGACATGCGTGCAATTTATGGCCAACTTGTGCTTTTGATTCACAAAACCAACCACGATACATGCCTCTATAGGATTTTTATCCTGTACAAAATGTATTCAACGAGGTAAGCACGCCACTACTATAGATACGTAGTAAAGACCTCAATTTGAACCAAATGTGCGTGTGATGTGAATGCCCTCTTAAGAATGGAGAGGTTTTACTGAGCCAGCTTTTTGTGAATGAAAACTCCAGAAGACGTGACGTGGTTCGGAGAAAGTTTCCTATAGATAGACTTTGCCAGTTGAGTTTTAAACCTATTAAGCTTTGAATTCTATCCTTTCTCAAAATGTTTTTATTTTCGGGCATGAGAGGAGGTCTATTTAGGTAAGTTTACTTAGTGTTACATTCTATGGATACGAAAAGCATAAACATATAATACACATATAACTTTTAAACGGAATATTTAATTAAGATTGGAATATGACATATATATTTGTCCAGAGATGTGATTCAACTTGCCGTTCCGGCATATAGTACATCATTCCAACTAAAACCATTAAAATTTGTTCAACTCCACTGGATAAAATTTCCGTGTACTCCTGGTGTGTGGCATGTTGCTAAAAATAGCCATACTACATCTTACGAAGGAAAGCCTGTAAATTTCAATTACCTGTGTGTACTTCCCTGTGAGTACTCCATCACCGTAAATAAGACGTTCAACTTTCGCTTCCCACAGTTAACCAGCATAAACTAGCAACTATTTTGATAATATGTGTGTAAACACAAATGTCGAATCTTGAACCTGTGCTTCATTAGAATCAATTAGAATACTACACTATCTAGTCTGGAAATAGGATGACCCTAATGTTGACAGAATTACCAAGAATTTCTAAGAAGAGACCCTCATAATTGTTGCCTATATGCATTAATTTACTCACAGCATGCTTGTTAAAGACGTCATATGTCAGTAACAGTATATTTGGATTGCTCAAACCGGAAAACTATTCTGCCACATGTAGGGGACAAATCTACACCACGAG
>JAHZNG010000596.1:0-10331 GCA_027744375.1 Orchesellides sinensis
GAATGAGATGATGTTGATACCGATACCGATACTCCACAAACATGATTGACACTCTTCGACAGCATTTCTCAATCATGTATACGGTTTTATGTTTGGTTACAAGTTTATGATGCGATCACTGTACATATAAAATGTAAAGTAAGCATGCAGGTATACGACTATTTTACCGGAAAACGGCCGTGACATGTGATAAGGTACATGTGCATTTACGATCACGTCCGCGTTCACAGGACAGGAAAAGAACCAGAGTTCTTGATTTGTTTCATTTTGCACCTTGTCATGACCATTCACACCTCTAACCTATCATATATTTGCTTTAAGACCAGTATTTTCAAGTTTTATTTAGCAAAGTTTAAATATTTTCAGCGTTTGCAGAATATATGACATGTAAATAGATTGATAGTCTTCTTATCTGTATTAATTAAGAACTCAGGTGCCGGTTGTGTACATTTTGCAAGTAAACAGCACATCTCAATATTCTACGAATTCATGCCAATGTACTGTGGACTTTTAAAAGAAATGTTAATTCGTAAAAACAACAGGGAGTCCGATTTCTATTGCTCTCTACAGAAATATTGGGCATGGGCAGTTTACTACGTGAACTTAAGTATAAAAAACAGAGATGCATTATGTTACAACATGCATGTAACGTACACAGTTTAATCAACAAAACATACATGTTTTTCATAAAGATTAGCCACAAAATTGTTAAAACTGTTACAAACAAATCAAATCTTCATTTTGTCCATGCATTAAATTTCATTCATTTTGCGTGCAACCCAAATATGTATAGTGCCTTATTATGTCGCATGTACATAATTTTTTTTCTGCTTCCATCATTCACATTATTTCTTGTCCCTGTCAACATAAGTTAACATGCGGCTATGCTTTTCATGAGTTAGTTTTATGTCACACGCAAATCAGAAATCAAGAGCAGTGAAAGTGTTAGGTGAAAATGATTCATATTATCCACACGTATGCACGAGAGAAGAAAAAGCAAAACATAAACCCAGCTGAAACGCACAAGCTGAAAGGAAATATCACTGGTGTCACTGCCATAATTCTTTTACTACGGCAATGTCAAAGTAGCAAGCAACGGAATAATGTCAGCAAACAATAATAATGATTATTGTCATTCGCTTTCCCAATGGACTCATTTAATGTCCTTTATACAAGAGCTTCTACTACAACCTCTGGCTTTACGATACCGACCCTAATCGTGATATAAGGTTCACCCGCGATGAAGAACATGCCTCTAACCTAACCCTAACCGAAGATGTCCCTAACCTTTTTATGATAAACACCTTAGTATTTTTAAAGTTAATGTGATGAGAAAAATTAAGGTAGATGAAATTTAAATCATTGACAAATTATCTGTTGTCATATAAGGTCCAGGCAGACAACAGATGAACAACGGAAAAGCATGAATTTTGATGCTCAAACGAAAATTTTCAGGTTTGCATGTCTGTTATTGTCTGTGACAATGTCTTATAATCCAATCTAAAAGTATTACTCATTATTGGAAACAATGAAAGATCAATAAGTCAGTCAGAGTAAACATTTAATTTAAATGTACACACCTATCATCAATTTTGCAAATATTCTAAACAGTTTCATATGGTGTTCATTCAACTTATGTTACTTACTGTATTTATACATAGTTTACATGAATAGTTTGTCCAAACTTTAGAGCTTGTAAGAACTTGCCATTTTACATTTTACATCATTTATCATAAAACACATACAATTGATTAAATCCGCATATTATATTGTGCAGGATGCTTTCCCTTTCTAGATCCATGTATTACATATATACTGCACTTGCTTAACACAGGCTGTGTTTATATTTACATAGATAATTCTCCTACTACTGTCCCACTTTGCCCCTCTTCGCATGTGCTTTCTCTAACACAATTGTGTATGGAGAAAGCATTCTCCACACAAGGAACCAACAACCAACTCCAAGTTCGCTCAGTGCCACATATGCGTATGCAAGCGGCGCGATAGGTTAGAATTTAAATATAGGTTTTAAACACTTTTGTTGACATGTCATGTCATGACTTAAGTTTATGGTTTGTAAATATGTTCATATTCGCATTTGGAGTTGTAGCTGATGGCAAATTATCATTTACTCAGTCATCAGTTGCTGATATGTAAAGTTAAATCTGAGAGAGTATTTCCGTTCTTTTCGTGGACAGTGGACACCTTTAGAAGTTGTCTGTACGTAAGGTAATTGAATAAATAGTTTTCTAATGCGTAAAGCAATTATTGCCAAGGAAACGGTTGAAGATTGAATCATTGAAAAATAATATTGAATTCCCACCCTTTGTAAATTGCATAGTAACAGATTTGTATATGGAATGCTTTAAGAGAATGTCTTTATTGCAAACTTCTTCCGTAGACGTTTTTTTTTGCTTATGCCCATGTCCAACAGAGAATAATTTAATTGTAGTTTAGTTTCCGTGCTTAATTTGGTATGTATTTATGTTCCTTAGGCACCCTTGAATCCCAGCCTCCATTTGCTTGACGTCAGACAAGATGGACCACATCTTCCATGTCCCCCCGAACAACGGACTGGAACAGTGTAATCCAGACGCGAATATGGACGGTTGCAACAGCCACGAGCCACGTAAAATATGTTTAAAATTGTTGTGCATGTCAACAAGGAGTGTAGAGGGGTCCTTGTATTTGTTTGAAATTAAAAGTAAAGTAAAAGGGTGTATGGGAATGTAATGATGATAGTAATGGTTTTGTTTGTTTTGATACTTTTGTTAGAATATTTTGTAAATGGCGATGGCGGCTTTCACGGCGGACTCTCAACTTTGGATTCCTGCAACTATGTATTTTCTGTGGTGGATATTCCAAAAGAAGCAACTGTACAGCAGCCATTACGGAGTGTGGAAAATACACACTTTGTATCTACAAATCAGATCCATCATACAGCTTATGTCAACATGAAGATGGAGCGGAGTCCTGAGAACTTATTTAATTCGGAAGGAGGTTTTCGAATACTTGGATATGGCACCCCTCCACAACGACATTCAACAACTGAAATCGTAATTAATACACCTGTAAAATCCAAGTACTATCCGAGGCTTTCTATGGTCCAGTGTTCTCCTTCACAAGAGTACGCTGACAATTCTGTAATGCATTTCCCCATGGGAGAAGATTTGGAACCCTTGGAATCTCCACTCTATGCCAAAATATATTTCAGCAAAGAAAACGTCACGCAGAAACGACGCTCAGCCAAGATACCTCAAGCACTTCCCCTGCAGAAAGTTTCCAAGCGGAAGGCATCACAACTGGACCCAGCCGACTGGGACCTAAATGAGAACGATGAGGAGGTGATTATTTTGATGGATGGAATATTGACCAAGGTTGGAAAGCCAAGTGGACCTACAAGCAGTGGCAAAATTTTGAGTACGGTGCAAAATTGTCCTATTACGGTGAAATGGCTGCTCGAAAATTTTGAGTCAATGGTGGGACAGAGTCTTCCGAGATCTTTTCAAAATTAAGGAAACATCACACTTATTGCCAATACTCAATAGTATTCGTGCTGAGCAGGACCTCATGAATGATACTGTAAATGGGCGGATACGAAAACGAGTACGTCGAACCCAGTCTGTGTACACAGGAAAGCATGTCAAGGGGCTAGTTATTGATAAGAAAATTGAGATTCTGGTGAATAATTATTTTAATAAGCATTATTAATATTTTATTAGTAATACATTTATTTGTCAAAATTAATAAACCTACTTTTAACACAGGAAAATCTGGGTCTTATGGAGTACCAGTATCCGGACATATCGCTTTCCAAAGAAGGTGCTTTACCTGAAGGAGTGGATGATACTTCGTTATGCATTTTTGAAGAAATCTACAAGCGACATTGCGCGGTATACTAATGGTTTTATGCTTGCTTGTTTTAATCTGTATACTGTCATTGTTGAGTTAAAGGCAAACAGCACAACTAATAAAAGTTTAAAATCCTAAATTTCAGCGGTTGGTGGAGTTCTTCCATGGCTTTAGGTTAATTGACGTTCTTGCTGAAATAGCAAACTTTTGGCGTTTATCCCTTTCGTTTAAGAGAAAAGCATTGGAGGACTATTCTGCTCTTATATCAAAGTATAATATGAAATAAATGCTTGTTGTGTTTTCCTACACTTACTTACTAGAATGCAATCATATAATGGTTTTTTGTTTTTATAGACCTCTTCTGTTTAAAATAACCAGTTTGGAAACAGTGGAATTATTTGTAACGAGAATGGACTTGTATATGTATCAGCACGTCATCAACATTCTTATTCCCAGTGTTTTACGACCTCTGCCTTGTAAGGAACGTTTTTTTTTGGTCTAGTCTAAATGCAATTACTTATTAGCTAATTAGTAATCAGTGCAAATAACAGTTGAAATAAATGTTTCATTTTTTAGTGCAAATGCTACAGGCGGTAGATAACATGGTTCAGGATATTCTAGGAATTTTGTCGATAGCAATGAATGGATTTCCCAAGAAGATTGTTCACAGTAAGCTAAGGGCTTTGACAGCATTCATTAGGATGTGGAAGCAGTATTCAAAGATGAGCCAGTTGTCCGAATTTGTTGAACTGACATTGGAAAACGAGAGCACGGTTTTAACCATGCAACAAGATGTGCATTCCGTCCTCCTTCAGCAAATCTGCGACCGTGCAGCAGTTATCATAGAAAGTAGAACAATGAATGCAGAAAGAAACTTTAAGATGATGACATCCTTCTGCCAGACTCTGCAAAAGGAACAATCATTGGACTTATGGTGCGAATGGGCTAGTAAGGAACTCCATGGAATTGTAGGCAACATCTCTGAAGCTTCGATTGAAACTGTAGAGCTTATCACCGCTGATATGCATTCGTGTTGGCTTATAATAAGGTAAATCTTGTACATGTAATTACTCTTAATCTTTTAGCTCTCTAGTTAACTAGCTTTTGTTTTACTTTCCTAATTACTAATTATACTCTCGTCTACAAGTCGAACATATGTTTTAAAGAATATTCAATTTTTATAGCAATTTGTTGGTTAACGCGATACGCGAAATATATGGATCTGAATCGTCCCAATTTGTCCCACTCCTGCAATGGTGTGGAGAGCTGATGCAGTATTTTCGTCAGCGTTTATTAGACAACCTGAAGGGGGTTATGCCTGTGACTCGTTTCTACATTGCTTTACAGGTATTCATATGCTTTTAATTATTAGCATTATGCATCTTCAAAATAATTTAAGAATTGTTATACAATACCCCTATTGGCTATTTATAGGAAGAGGATATGTCCGTTAGCTTTATGGACAAATATAAAGCTAAACCGTTAGCCCCAGCCCCGTTAGAAGAGGATACTTTCCCGATGCCGCTTTTTATTCCTACTTCGGTTCGTCCATTGGAGAACAAAGCCGTTAATCACGAGAGTATGGAAGTTAGCGAAAAATTCAACGAGGAAACGCTATTACCTTGAATTTTAAATGTTTTAATTAGATTATAATAATTTGTTTCTTGTTTAAAAGTATTTAGTATTGTTTAAACTGGTTGGTGTTACATTTTAGAGCAATAAACTTTACTTAGTTATGGAGAATATTGTTCGTACTGAAAGAAAACTACCAAATAGTAATACATAACGTTCTTTTTTTATGATTGTATTCCTTTTTGTAGTTAGTTGGTAGATAAGGAAAACTACCAGAGAATGCTTACCTTCGATTTCTTTACCATTATAAAAATATCTTGGCTTTAGTGTAGAATATATATCCCAAGTTTTGATTTGTGCATATGTTGTAATTTACATCGTAATTTTATTTATGATACCGATCATATCAAGATATCGTAAACATATCAAATGCATTCTAAATAGTTCCAGCTCCTTAAATCCCATTATATTCTTTCTTCAAGCCAGGGTTGAGAAAAGGACTGGTTTGTAATTCAGTAGAACAATGAAGTAGAATCATTGCATGTGGAGTATTATTAAGAGAACTAGACCTGTGGAGCTGGATATAGGTAGATAGAATACGTACTCACATTATTGTTCTGGCATGAACTGAAGATTTTTTTATTCGTAAGATATTTTCTGCGTGAGGCAAAGATGATGTGGCTAAAAAGTGGAAGTTGCAGGGAAATTCAGTGTGAAATGTTACGTAGATTTTGTATGAATATAGTCCAAGAAGACCTCTCATAGTGGCATACATACCCTGAGGTAGGGATAGGCTAGAGACATAGGATCTTAGTGTTGCATGGTATGGTATATTGAGTATTTGGTAATGGTAAGAATCTTCTTCGGAACATTGGGAGCTCATACATACAGCTACGCTAAGTACGTAGTAAATGTATGTGGTAAGATATTGCATGTATTTGGAATGGCGTAAATAAGATACATATACATAACATATGCACACGGAAGGGCAAGGGGTATAAAATACGCTTTAGTAATGTATATGCCTAAGAACCGTGTGGAAGGGTTTTTCGGATGGAGAAATAGTTGCCGGTTTTAAAAAGTGGAGTAAACTAGGTAAGTGTAAATTTAAAAAATTAATGTAAGGGATTGTATTGATGAGTTTGTATGTAGAAAATCAATTTATAACAATGAACAAGGCAATCACACTAATTAGGATAAAGCTAATAAAGGTGTGGATTTTGGAGGATAGATGAGTTGTATTGTAGGTTTTAAGGATGTTTGTTGGAATATAGAGTAGAAATTAATCAGTGAATTATGTTGGAAGGAATATACAGAGATGTCTCTAATTCTATTAAAGCGAATTTCACTGTTGAAAGTTACATATTCTATTTCTGGTGACTAGTTACACTTACACCTTTTGTAAGCCAATTAATTTATATGGTAAATACGTATGTGTGGATCATTAGTACGGCTTCTGTTGTATGTAGGAAGTATGTAGCTGAGGGTGGAGGCACCAAGTTTGGAACATGCTACAAAGGGATAGACTTTTGTTGGCCAGAAATACCAATTTATTTTAAAATCCTTTGAATTTGTACAGGTTGTGCCCAAAACGGACCAGCTGGCAAAGGAAGTTGATGGAGGATCTCTCATGTCGCTGAATTAGGAATATTAAAAAGGTGAAAACTCTGAAAACACGTAATGTAGTTTATTTATGAAATTGTAAGAGAGGCTGTGCTCATCATGTTTTAATTTGTATTTTCTTTGAGTTATAGTTGTTTTGAAAGGCTTAATATAGAAGTAAGTACCTGGACATCAGAGAAATGAGGATTACCAAGCTTTTGCTAGTGTTATCGGCGGTGATCCTCGTGGTCAGCATAGTTGCTGTTAAGGGTCAACATGAAGAAGATGATTTTTCCGAATTTGATGATGATTTTGAAGAGGATGAACTAGCTCGGGCAAGAACAAGAAGAGCTAGGACACCATCACCTCAACCGAAAGGTGCGTAAATCTATTTTACTCAGTTTTACTCAGGGAATAGGATTAAGGATATTAGTATATGGTGTAGTTTTTATGTTCTGATAATTGTTGTTTTTGTGTAGATGAGCCTGACATCAAAGATTCTCCTAAGAAAAAGGCTGCGGCAGAGGATGTAGTTGAAGAGGATGTGCGACCGAAAGAGAGCACATTTGATGAAGATGATGAAACTAACGTGATTAATGATGAAGATGATTTTGAAGCTATTGATGACGAGGATGAGTTTGAGTTTGATGGTGATAGTAAAGTGAAACGGGAAATGCCTCCTCCTAAANAAAGAGAGCACATTTGATGAAGATGATGAAACTAACGTGATTAATGATGAAGATGATTTTGAAGCTATTGATGACGAGGATGAGTTTGAGTTTGATGGTGATAGTAAAGTGAAACGGGAAATGCCTCCTCCTAAACTAACCATTACTTCAGTACCAATGCCTATGAGAGGATGGCAAGCGTACTGGTCTGAGCTGTTGATGTTGATTGGAATTGCCGTCTACATGATGAACTATATTCTTGGTCGCTACAAAAATCAAAAAATTGCGCAATCATTTTTTGATATTAACTGGAACATTTTGGAGGATAATTTCATGATGTTGGGGGACAGCACTATTTTGGAAGATGAGCAGGGCACAAGAAATTACCAGAAGATGTCGGATTCAATATATCAAATGTGGTGCTCTGGTCGAGTTTGCTGTGAGGGAATGTTGGTTGAATTGAAACTTTTGAAAGTATGTAATATGTAACTATAATCTGTTTAAACTTTATATTATTGATTATTGGATTATGAATATTGCTTCAAACATGTAATGATAATGATCTTTATTTAGCGCCAAGACCTGGTGTCCATATTAGCCAACATGTTTCGCCCAGCAAAGGATGTGCTTCGTGTTTCGGTAGAAATGGGAAGAGAAGACATGGATAGTATAGTATTTTGCTTAGCAAACAAGAGAACAGCCGTGAAAATGGCGAAAGAATACAATGATTTGATTAACTACTGTCCTGACAAAAAGCCTGCTGAAAAGTTTGGATTGCCTTCTCAGTTTGTCTTAATGTCTGAACTGAGTGAAGCAAGTTCGACCATATTGGATTCTAAAACGTGTGCTGTGATAAACAAGTTCTCTTCTCTGATTGACTCAATTCATTTTACTGATCAATTTACTGGTCTAAGGAGTGCAGAACCGTAAGTTTTACTGTATTGCTTTAATTTTGGTATAATTTGAAAGTCAATTAATTCCTTACATAACGAACGTTTCTCAAATATATTAGGGAAACGACAAAAGATGGAGTGTTGAAATTACCAGAACCAAGAAGGTTTATGTTTTTTACTCTTAATCTCCCTACAACAAGCAGTGGAAACAATTGTGACAGTGTCTTTGAAGACATGAAGCCATTCTTTCAATTCATTTTTTATACCATTGACAGAATGAAGAGGGTTCGACTATCCAAAGAGGTATTGTAATTTAAGTTCATGACGTTTTTTCCACAACTTACCAATGCGTTAGATTTTTCAATGAAATTAAATGATATCGTTGGATTGTACAGGGAAAAATGAAAGCCGAAAGGAACCGCTCAAAAGTTGAAGAAGCCTTTATGAAACAGACTCATGCTGCAAGAGCGGAGGCTGCAGCTGCTAGACGTGAAGAAAAACGGCGACAGGAAAAGGAAAGAATTTTGCAGGTAAAAGTTGTATAGCTTAAGCTTTAACTAAATTGAATAAAACTTATAGTAGGTATTAAAAAAAATTAGCTACTAGTGATTGGCAAAAAATGACTGCAATGATGCATATTTTTTCAGGAGGACGATCCAGAAAAACAACGACGCTGGGAAGAGAAAGAACAAAAGAGAGAGAAAAAACGAAAGCAACCAAAAATGAAACAGCTTAAAGTCAAAGCATTATAATTAAGTCAAATGTGCTCATTTATCATGTTACAAAGATTTGTTTCATAACATAGTCATTTTAATCGTTACTTTATATTAAGTGAAAAGTTTAAACAGATCAACACATTATTTCTTAATGTGCAGTATAGGTTGTATTCAGTGAACTTTTAGGCAGAATGTTTTGCGAGTGCGACGTGCGACCGAAAACAAAATCATTGCTTATGCGTGTTCGAAGTCAGAAAGTAGTAATGTTAATTATTTTTCACCGTTCATATTAATATTATTTGTTTTTGAAGAAACTAACTGAATTGCGAGTTGTTGAAGGTATGCTAATTTAAATTACATTGTTATTAGGTATCTTCTCTAAGTTATACTTGTACTTCCTGTAAAAAGACATGTTATTTAAGAGTGTACTGATTGCTTCCAAATTGGATTTCAAGAGAGTATAAAGAACAGAACAAAACTGTATGTACTCAGATTGTCTATCAACCTAAGCTACACTTTTATGTTGAGTTTATCCAATTTTATGGTTAATGTAATATGAATACAGGAAACTACGAAAATACCAATGTTGTGCATTTACACTGGTTATGATCCGAAAGGTTAATGTTTGGTTTAATTTTTTTGTGCATGTTTCAATATTACTTGCATTTTGATATGGTTATGAACTTTTAAAAAACTGCAAAGTTATATATATTTAATATTTTGTAATCAGATCTCACATGTGGCATTAAATCAGAATCCCTATATAACAATTTCCGGTTTTTAATGATATATATTTATTTGCATCAAAAATTAACATATAACTTCAAATTAGTGATATTCAGATAAGAGCTAACTTATTCAAAATATGTCTATTATAATTAAGCTTAAATACAATTGTACAAGTGCAATTGAATCTATCTTGCTAAATGTAATGCGCGCATAGATTTGGCTATTCATTTAATTGATACTCTCACTGCATTAATATTTGGTATAAGGAACGGATTTTCATTGAAAAGAATCACACGAAG
>JAHZNG010000597.1:0-10870 GCA_027744375.1 Orchesellides sinensis
GATGAGAGCAAATACGTACCAGATATACGTTCACAAGAAAAAAGGAGGATGAGAAGGAGGTATAGCGAAAAAAGGATTGAAGCAAGTCTTTCAGGTTTTCCTTACTTTGACTCATTTCCTTCACTTTCTCTCCTTTTCCTTGTTCTTCGTGTATGGAGCACATACAAACATGTTTGATTTGATGTGTTTCATCGTGTAGGATCCGTTGGTTTTATTGTTGCTCTTTGATGCATGCGACATGGATTCAAGCAAAGAATATGAGGCTATATTTATAGATGTTTCATTAAGATCCGTACTCATTCACACCACAGAAATCCTAAAATAAATACCTACCTATGTACATATATATCATCCTTAAATCTTGGACTGCACCTGATGCAGCTTAGTTTATTTGACTCGTTTTCTATAACAAAATATCCTTTGTACTTTACTAGCAATATCAGTAATGCTTTGTACAAAAAAGATACGCATAACGCATATGGAAAGTTTTTCTTGCTTGCTACCAAGAACTTCATGAGAAACATATATTGCATTCTTCTCTATTGCTTAAGTCTACGATCAAAATAACTTAACTATTATATAAAGCAAAAGAGCATTCAAAGTTTAAAGCTTCGGATTTTTTTTCTACATGACAATACAATAAAATGTGGAACGTTGGAAGGAGAGTGTCAAACAAGGAAAATTTGCAAATGGGGCCTTTGTCAGCCGCTTCATTTTAATCCATAAAAAAGGGGTTGTAGAAAAGTGTTTGATGTTTTTTTCTTTTTGGCCGAAAGTCAGATTCTTGTAAACTTTTAATAATACATATATAATATTTTGATTCCTTTGGCTTAAGGTGAATTTTTTACTCTGTCTGCGTCTGCTTACAAGCATTCTGCCTTTGTCTTTATCTTTCCCAAAGCTTAAATACTAACTGCGAGAGTGTAACACGTTGCAGTAAACACACTTTGGTTTGATTTTACATCATTTTTATCTCCTCTCCCGTAGTACTTTTATTGTACATTTTATACATAAAGATTCAGTTTTAGATATGTTGGGTGATAAAGGTCATAATCAAACCTCTCTAAACAAAACATGTTTTAAATAAAACCGAAAGTAGGCAGTTTGGCGTATTTGCTTCAAAGGATATATGTATAATGTATTGATTATGTTGTATCTGTATCTATAAAACATTTTAAATTTTAAATATTATTTTTCATATCTTAAAACGATTCAAGGCTGATTAAAAAAAGTTGAAAAGTGGATCTCAATTTAGTGGTTGCCGAAAGCAATGTTTGTCCCATTTCGTATTAGAGAACTAGATGGGATCTAAAAAATAAAAATATCCGGCATATCAGATCCATTTTACTATTTAAACTGACTGTATTCTTATAGTCGTATTTATAAGAATCTGGATGCAATAGGAATAGAAATCCAGATAGATCTTTATTATTAGTAATCGTGTGGAGGATAGAAAAAACTGAGAAAGCAAAGCAACCAAAGAATTTTGAGATAATGAGAAAAACGAAAAGCTTCTTTTTATATTCCCATCCAATTTAAATACAAATAGTGCCAGGTTAGACCTTTTCTTCTCTTTTTATCCGCATTTTATACCTTGGCATATGGACGTTTATTTCCAAAAAGCGATGACGATTGGCAGGTGTGCACGCAAACTATACCGTGACGAGTTTAAAAGCGTTGCGAAACAGTAACAGGACAGACGTAGCAAAAGTTCCAAAGACAAATTCAAGTTTTTTGGTTCAATTCATCCCATTTTCTCCGAATAGATTGAATCAGTATATTTACAATATGTATACGGAGCATGTATTTGAATCCCAGAGGAATGCAAAAATGATGAAGTTCGTCCAAAACTTCTTTTTTGCTTCAGATCAAGAGGCCAAGTTGATTGCCGTCTCGTCGGCCTAGAAAGCTTTTCTTTTTCTTTATTGATTTTCTTTCAAAGTGAAAGAAAAGCACTACTTGTCTGTAACAAAACGACACCTGACTTATCTGTCTTATGCTCTTCTTCAATAAAAGGAACNATGCTCTTCTTCAATAAAAGGAACCAATTCCGTAATATTTTCTTTGTCATCATCAGTCACCTCATCCTTATCAGGTTTGACGTGACAAAAAAGCAATGCCAATACGTGTATGTATGTGTATGGACACATACCATTATGTAGTATACAGACAATGACTTTTGATGGCCTTTCCTTGTTCGCCTGCCACATTCTAATGTGTGGTAACTAACAACAGGGCAAATAAAAAGGAAAAAAGCGATACTCGTTATCTATCTGTCCATCCGACTCACAATCCTTTTAATTATCCCTATTTTGCACAGTAGCGTAAACGTACATTCGTAAATGCAGGTATCTCTTTAATTAAGCCGTAAAGGTCCACACCTTTCGTGGTGGGAATAGGTGAAAGCTGGTAAAATTAAGAAAGACATTTGTTTAACTCAATGCTTGGGTTTTATATTCTCTCCCATGCATCCAGACTTTATTGAGAAGAACATGGGGACTCACATTCGAGGCACAGAGTGCGATCAAAGGATACTTAGCAGAGGGCAGTCGAATGGAGTCGTCTACTCCCCTAATTACCCTTTTCCCTACGTGCCCAAAATAGTTTGCCGCTATTTCGTGTATGGACTTCAGGATCCACAGCATTTGGAACGGGTGCGGTTGTCCTTCGAGAAGTTTGACGTGATTACCAATATTAATAGTGAAGAGGAACACGACCAACCAATCAGAAGCCAAAAAGTAGGTGGACATGTACATAGTCAGTTTCTTTGATGATGCATAATCTTTAATTGGAAATAACAAATTGATACTGTAATTGGCATGATTCAGGTGTGGAGACGGTTTCCTCAAGGTGTACTTAAAGGGCCAAGAAGTTATCCAAGCTTATGACAAGGCAGACTATGAATTTTGTGGCAAGGAGGTGCCTCATGAATGTATTCTATTAATTTTTAAATTATTCCGTCATGACTATTTTACATTGTTATTATAATTATATATTTTGCATTTTCAGAATACCGAGTACCTGGCACAGCAGCTCCAGATGGATCATGCCATTTCACTTACTATAGCAGCAGCCGCATGAAGGGCGAGTTCAACTCACCCCGCTTTCCTTCCAACTACCCTTCCACGACTAACTGCACCTTTATCTTTTTCCAACAGCCCAACGAGCAAGTGCGTATAGTTTTTGACAATTTTAAAATGAAATCCGATAGATTCAACTACACTGACCGAGGCGCCTATGGGTAAGTACTTACTTCAAACTATAAAACTGAACAAGTAAATAGACAAGACAATTAACATTTATATAACCTACATGTTTTAGCGATTATTGCGAAGAAGACTGGGTTGAAATCTACAATGTAATAACTGACGCAGAGGACCGTTTAGTAGGTCGCTACTGTGGCTCAACTGCACCTGGACCAATTGAATCACGTGAGAAGGCTCAAGCACTCAAAGTGATTTTACACACAGATGATGAAGGTGTCTCCAGTGGCTTCAAAGCCAGATATATTTACTTCACTGCCAAAACCATTTTTGGAGGTTAAAATTGAAAAAAAAATCGTAAAATAGTATAAAATGTACATATATATACTTAGTGGCCACATATTAATGTGTGTTCTTTTTAAATGCATCCAGAATGCGGACAAAACATTACTCAAGCGCAAAGTGGTGTGCTCACTTCGCCTAAATGGCCTGGGAAGTACGATGGGCCATCGAAAGGGGAAGGGAGTGCAACGTGCAATTGGTTTCTTTCTGTACGTCCTGGCAGCAGGGTTATGCTCCACTTTCAGAACTTTGCCATTGAAGGAGAACCTAATGGTAAAATGAAATGTTGACTTTCTTCAATGGAATTTGTCTCTAAAAACAATAGTACAAGATTTTGTGTTGTTGGGCATGCATATTGTAACTTGATTTACTCTGAATCTTGGTTTTTTCAGGACGTGGTTGTCCAGCTGCAGCTGTGAGAATATGGGTGGACCCTGACGGAGTTCCTGTGGAGCTTTGTGGGGAGACATTAATGGTAGAAAATAGTCAATACGTGTCTACCCGAAATCTGATGCGTGTCACGTAAGACATACTAACTGATAATTTTTACAGAATACGGGAGCGTGATATGGTCGAAAAGCATGTTGTAATATCGTAATAAAATTGCATAATATTTGTTTGGACTCTTCTTTTTATCAGATTTATCACAGCAGACAAAGCAGTAGGAGCCCCAGGATTTCGCGCAGTGTGGACGGAAGTACAAGAGGTCACAAGACAAGGGAGTACCCCTTGTCACCACTCGTACTTCCGTTGTGAAAAGTCACTCTTCTGCATTCCTGCTGAGCTGAGATGTGACGGGACTGGTAACTGTGGCACCATCGATGGCGAAGCAGATCAGTCCGATGAATTGCAGTGTGAGTTTATAAACATATTTTGTTTCCTGCTTTCTCTGCTTTTAATATGCAGTTAATCTTTACTACACACGTTGTAGATTACATGCACAGTTTAATATGCACTCCATGTTTGCACATGCTGAGAAAGCAATGCAATTGCAAGAATTTGTTATGTAAGCACCAGCACCTACTGAAATATCTTGCGGCACTTTATTCCTTGTAAAGCACTTTTTTATAAACTTCGGCACTATTAATAGTGTTACTGTATTTACACAGCACAGCCAACCCTCCATTTATTACTTGAGCACAGTAAGACCCCCTTCGTGTATTCATAATAAGAATTTTAGTGGAAAAAATGTTAATAGATTTTTTCTAGTTTAGAATCGTTTACTAATAAATTTGTTAAGCCCTTGAATAGTTTTTGAGATTGTCTTCCCTTCTTTCATTTTTACCCATTTACCATTACTACATACTACTTTGATTTTTGAGTTGATATCGTTCATTCATGACATGAGGTTCTATTGTAGGTACAGAAAGTAGGATGGGAAGCAAAATAGTGAAATATTCAGTTAGATTTTGTACGTACAATCGATGGTCATTGTGCTATAAATGAATTCAAAATAAACAGAAGAAAATATCAGAACCCCGATAGCATTAATAATACATAGGAAGACTATAAAAATGGCCAGAAAATATTATTGGCTGGTGGCTTTTGTATATGTGAAACTTATTTTTACGCACTTGTTATAATCCGCAACTTATTAAGCTATTAAGTGTTTTAGTGATCACAAAATGCAAAAAGCAGCATCAGCAAGCATTTTTAATAATTAAAAATTTTTTAAAAATACCAAGCTGAATGCAAAAATGCAGAGAGCAAAAGAGCACTGCATTTGTTACTATTTTATGTAATTTATATCGTATCGTGTCATAACACAAAGCAAAAGCATAAAAATAAATGTTTGCAAAGCTAAGACTATCATGATAATATCTATTGAGTAGTTGGATACACGAGAAAAGTTGTGTTTTCTTTACTATTTTTTTCTATTTTACAGGTAACGGTGCGTTTCCATTTTTCTCATCTACTTCTTGTAGCTGTCTTTTACTGATCTTCATCTCGTTCATTCGCTCGTTCTCTCTGATATATATATGAATTGAATGACTGAAAAATTATATACATTTTTACAAATTTTTCTATTTCTCTCTCTCTCTCTCTATCTTTCTCTCACTCTCTTTGTCTTTTACCCTTTTCTTGTTATTATTGTTAACCCTGATGAGTAAAAATTATTATTTTTAGTATACACCAACCACTTTGTAATTATACATCACACTACCATTTGTTCTTTGTAGTGTTTAATGTCTTTTACCCTTTTCTTGTTATTATTGTTAACCCTGATGAGTAAAAATTATTATTTTTAGTATACACCAACCACTTTGTAATTATACATCACACTACCATTTGCTCTTTGTAGTGTTTAAGCAAATTTTTTATTGCAGTTTAAACTTTCATTTTGCAAGATGGTTTTTCTTAAACAAAAAATCCTCATGTTACCTTAATTTTTAAAATAAAGTATATCCCCATTTCTCTTTTAATATAAATAGTATATCCCAGCATGCAAAAGTGGGGAGGAGGAATTTTTAAAAGACATTACTTTCAAAAAAATCCTCATGTTACCTTTATTTTTAAAATAAAGTATATCCCCATTTCTCTTTTAATATAAATAGTATATCCCAGCATGCAAAAGTGGGGAGGAGGAATTTTTAAAAGACATTACTTTCTTCCAAGAGATATGCACGAATTTGCAAGATTTATATTGTTTTAAATAACTTCAAGCAAATCTGGCACGATAAATTCTAAATTTGGTTATAATTACAAATTTTCAATTTCATAAGATACACAAAATACACACTATTACATTACAGTACGACACGTTCACTGTCACAAAAGATGTGACTGCACCAGAAAATGTTTTTTGTTTTACTTAATTTAAGTCGCAAAAGTATATTTAAAATGTTAAGACAAGACAACGCGAAAAAGCTCCTTGTGTTCATTGTGACTTTCCCTTCTCTTTCAATTTCAAATGTCATCATCGAAACCTCTCTGTGAATGAACACTACTCTTCAAATTTCTTCTTGACACCTCTACCTTCCGAACGAAAACACAAAAAAATATCCACAACAATAACCCTTTCCTAATAATCAATCTACAGATTATGGTGGTAAGCATTTCAAAATTACAAAAATTTCAATTTGAAAAACAAGCAGCAACTATAAAGTAAAAAGTAGCACAGAGAAAGTATACAATATGCAGAGCAGCAAATTTTATTTTTTGTGCACGTGTATAAACAACAAAAATACTATTACAAATAGATATATATAAACATTACATTATAGTATATATTGATATTGATTGAGTTAAACACGTTATTGATTGCAGTTTTGCACAAAAGTTGTAATTTAAAAACTTAGAAAAGAAATTTTTAATGCAAAGTATTACGATTAGAAATATAACTTTTATAGTTTTTAATACACAGCAGCTATATAGCTATATATTATAGTACAAACAAGTTTGCCAGCAAAAGCGTAGAAAGTAATTGTAAAAGTTTAGTTTTTCAGAAAAAGAATAATATTCTCGTTGTTTTTCTGCTATTATTAGCTTTTCTTTAAGAGAATTGGACGAATGCTGCATTATAAGAAACAAAATGGTTGATGAAAGAAATATATAACACGTATTTATAATATATATGATATTAGTTAGGCACAGTCTATAATATGAATATCACTAGCACACAATTTTACAAAGTATGAAATAGATGGATGAGTAAATAAGAGTACACATAATTTTGTAGATTTTATAGTTGTAGACGGTAAATGACAAATACTGTATATATATCAACAGAGATGCAATGAAATTGAATTGCTCTCGCACAAAATAAGTATACACAGGTAAATGATATGGGTTTGCTAATGACAATAACTTCAATTGTTTTTCAAAAATGATAAGCTCGGTTTTGAGTTTTATTTTCCGAAAATTGTCCTATATTAAAATTTGCAACAATGCATGTTATGCATGTTATACCGTATTTTTCTCGCTTTTTCATGGGTAATCGATGAATAACCAATATAATGCTGCATGCTATGGATTAAACCTTAGTTCCAATGTTAATTACTAACCCAGACAGTTGCTTAAAACTTAACAAATTTTTTGAAAAAAGAATAACGATAGAGTAAAACATTTTTTTTTGAGTTTTTACAAGCAGAAATATGAAAAACTTTTTGAAATTTTTATAACTGACTTATTGTGTGTCTCGAACATGACAATTGTGAAATAGGTGATCCCGTGTTTGGCAACATGAACCTACTAATTGCCATTGTTATCGGTGTGGCCCTCTCACTCTTTGTCATTGTCCTTTTGTGTGCATGGGGTCAACGGAGAAAACGTCGTCGTCGTCGTCGCCTTCAGCTTCGACGCCCACCAATCCACGTCTGTGACAACGCAGGGGCTCGGTTCGCCGCGATGGATAGTGTTTGACTATAGGACTCACTGCCCTGCCCCCTCCCACAAGAATACGTCTCTTGACAGTTATCCCCTTCTAACTCAATAAGTTAACTATAAAACAAATTAACAAATTATTAAATTATGTGTGTATAAATTTATCATTAGTGGCAAGAACACACTCTCTCACCAACTGTTAACACTTTAATTAGTTAAGTTAATTACTCCGGCATGGCAGGTTCCAGTTTTTAGTCATCACGTCTTCTTCGATAATATATATATTTATACATAGGTACCTATTATATATTCAGTCCACGTATTATAATTGGTGCAAAAGCGCGTGTTGGTTGTGTATAAACCTTGGTTGTGTTGTTGTGTGTGAGAGAAGTAATAGACTTTAGACGTTAATTTCAGGCTGTTAGTAATTCCTGTAAAAAGTTTGAACCTATCAATCCATCTGCATCGTTTTGTCACTCATTTACTCACCCTAGCCCATTGTTTATCATTTTTGTGGTGGTGGCAGTGGCAGAGCAACTGTTTTAACTTTAAATAGATAATTAAACATAAATTAATTATATAAATGTAGTAGATGAAACAAGTAAATACTTAATGCATACTTTTTACGGAACAAACAAGAAAATGCAATGAATTGTATGGACAAACATACATTTAGGGACATGTCAAAATTGGGGCAAGATGATAACAAGACAGTTGGATTGATAAGATGTAAGTTTTGTTGTGCGATACATGACGCTCACTTGAACTGCTAAAACTAACGAAATTAATTCGATGAAAAATGGCAAGGGATTCTTTAAATACAGCGTATAGGACAAACACAACGATTATGTATAACATAAAACATTATTACCACGGTTCTTCGGCTGCAAATGACAAAGAAGTTGTTTTCAAACAATGCTGTGCTCCAAAACATTTCATTTCAAATCAAATTAGAAACAGATTTCCATTTAAAAATAAAACTAACAATAAAGTAATTAATACTTCAAGTTTGTAAAAGAGTTAGTGATAAGAAGAGGTGCTAGTGATAGGCTTTCCTAATAGTAATTAGGTCTTAGGTACCATAAAATGTAGTATAACATTAAACCTGAACTTAAAGGTAGGTAGGTATATAATTTAGATAATAAATTCTTAGTCTTTAATTCCTTTTACAGTAATATACTCAAGTAGGACTGATTTAGATGGGCTTTTGTGAAGATAGGGCGAGTAACTTTGCAACTTTGCATTTTATGTCAAACACAGATATTTTATGTCTACTTTTGTCACATTCATGAGTTTGGCAAAGGCGAAGCAGTCTAAATTAATTTCCATTGTTAAGTAGTACTTTTAGAAACTTTCAAAAATAATATTGCAACCGCTTTCATCTACATTTGCATCTCATCTCATATGTAGTTTTTTAAAATCATAACAGCAGCATAATTCGTTTGTCAAATTCAAACCGCCAAATTACAGCCAAAAAAACTATTAAATCCGACCACATCACAATTTAGATATCAGTTCCAAAAACTATTCTTTTACAAAATTTCTTTTTTTTAACATAATCTTACAGCCAAAGAGCACCGTGATTCCTAATTGATGTCATTAATTAACCGATCAAATATTTATTTTTTTTTTATTAGAACACCTTTGCCGACACGATAATATGCAATTAAGTGTCAAAGGGCTTGAATAAGCTCCAATATAATGTTTAATGACGTTTTTTGTACAATTTGGACTATTAACAATGGACTATATATGCTCTTACATAACTCACAAGTTTTCTTGTCAGTTTTTACATTGTTTTTATGTACTGTTCGTATCTGATGACAAGATATTTGACTGATTGATTTAAATTCAAACTTCATACGGCTTAATTAGGTTCATCTACTCATGGCTATTTATTACTTCTATTAGGGTGAAGAAATGACATTTGGTTTTTAAACTAATGTTTGAATTGAAGACAAGAAGAGAATCAATGAAGGGTTTGGTCGAGTGAGCAAATTAATCTATGAAGTTATAACTTTATTCCTTTTAGTATACCAATTTTGTTATTATATCTACATACATAGGTAATTTGACTCATAATTAATATGAAAAGAATCGACATCAGAATACATGTTCGCACCGTTATGATTATGATTAAAAGTGTGGATTGATGCAACAAAAAAGGTAAATGATTGAACTTAATTAGCGTATTGAAGTTTGAAGCTGATTTGTAAACTGTGGGAGATAGACCGGTTTGTTAACAAGAGAGCCAATCTTAATCGAGATTATGCAAATGCCAAAAATGTGACAGTTTTTTACTACTTCAGTATTCTGTTCTTGACTTCCATTTAGTTTCTAATATCAGTCCGTTTTTATGGCTGATTTAGGTTAGGTTTGCTACTTTTGTGCTTACAGATTGGCAATATAATCTGCTAATTTACTCGGTATACAATTCTGAGAATCGAATTAACAATTTTAAAAGTAATATTGCAACAATAACACGGAAGAAAAATGAAATGGTTTGTACATTAGGGTTAAAACTTAGGCATACAATAGCATAAGAAGTTTTTTAAACTAATATGCTCATTTTAAAGTACTCTCCATGAAATTGGCATAATTGATACATTTTGTGTACAATATATTCGTAAGCAAAGTTTTACTGACAGCTTAACATTTTTCCTTCATCACAATTTAGAAGATAATTGTATTTAAGTATTGGTATTTGACAGGCTTAGTATGTTAGTATAATTTTGTGTTGAGAACGAAATCAAAATTGCTAGGTTTATAAGAAATACACGCAAATGTACATTGTGTAAGTACGAAAATGCAAAATGTAAACCCATACATTTTGATAAGCTACATAACTTTGGTGAGATTTTATAAATGAATATGAAAAAAAAAATTTCCTCTACACGACAGTCTACCAAATTGAAAATACTTAATTAGGCATGTATTCATCAGGTAAATATTATACAGGAATCTCTGGAGAGACATTTGAAAGGCTTAAAATGATGGAAGCG
>JAHZNG010000598.1:0-25236 GCA_027744375.1 Orchesellides sinensis
AAAGTAAGACAAATCTTTGAAATTATATGTCATGAAACTTAATTATTCAACAACATCCAGCAATCAGCTAATGTGTCCACGGTTAAGCTGTCAATCACCATTTAGGTTATTAACATACAAAACAAGATGAAATACCTTGAATACTTGAGGAGCTACTCGTCAGCATCATGTAAGCTCAATTTTATATCGTTTGTCATTACATTTATTTGCCCTTTTGTTAGTACCACACCATGCATTTAGCTTATACACCTTTCATTATTCGAAATCCTGCTCCTTTTCTTACCTCATCCCAATTAATTTATTAATTAAACAGCTGTCCAACACACACGCAGATTATCATGTAAAAAACAGGAGAGAGACAACACATTAAAAGGTCTTTTTGTCTGCAGCTATTATAAAAACACGCCCTTTTCACCTTTTATGAAAATTTATACAAAATTGTGTGCATTTATTCACTTGATATCTGTTTCGTTATTTTTTTTGACTGATCAACTTGACGAGTTTCTAGTATATTCATAGTTTTTTAATTCTTGAATAATTATCTTGCATGTGCTCCTTTTTTCTCAACCTTCATTCATGAAAAGCCTATATAATATCACAAGCAACACAAGAAAAATGTAGGTATGCATGCATAATAGCACAACAATTAACTTGCTCGCTCAGCAAACCTTTATTCTATAAAAAATATTTTATATTCCCCTAAAAACGGACAGGTGCAGGTTGACTAGTTTACATGCATTCTAATCTGAAGAAGCTGAAATAAAACTTAATCTTGCTGGAATTTCTAAAGTAGCTATTTAAAAAAAATCAAGTAATCACACAACAACAGGTGTATAAAATGGATTAAAGAAAGAGAACGCTATACACGATACAGCTCTCCTCGGATCAGTATTCCAATCTAGCCTTGAGGGCTATATGGAACCTATGACAAGAGTGCATCCACATGCATGCAAGATTAAGATATGTTGCATGATGATATCATAACATTTCTAAGCCAATCAAGAAAATCACCCAAAAAACGAATCTCTACATCGGATCAAATCAAAAACTCTCTTTTTTCCTTGACGGAACAATATCATCCATAAATTTTTATTTTCGAAAGAAAAGAACAACGGAAAAGTAAAAAAAAATATACGGTAGAAAATTGTCATGCAATTAACGAAAGGTGATCATCATCATTCTTATCGATATGTTCTCTTTTTCTGTAAAAAAGGAAAGCACATAAAAATCAAGGCATCCATCTCTATTTATAATGTACGTATTACACTAACTAAGATAGCAATCATTTCATTTTCATGTTCATGCTCATCACAACCAGCACATCACACATCAAAATCTCCCCATCATCAAAAATTATCCGAATGCCTTTACTCCACATGCATATATATTAATTAAATCAAACATTTTTTCTAAAAAATCATAATATATAATACCCCAGTCAGAAAAACCGGAGAAGTTAGGACGCTAGAAGCACACATCAAAAAAATTGGGAAATTGAACAGGTATCATGATAATGATAACATGAGTACACATTTAATTCAACTCCATCAAAAAGTAAGAGACGGTAGGCCGGCCGGTTGCAGGTTGTGTGCCCAACTATTATAATTCCGTGTTTCATATGCTCACTCATCATCAGCATCTCTTCTTCAAGGAATTTTTTATGTAATAAAAAATTTCAGTGTAAGGATCACAAAAGAAATTGAGAGAAAAAAGTATATAAAAACATACATTTATATATATTAAATAGAATCTCAAAGGAATGTTGACTTGGCTGATCCGGTTTTTGTCTTCAGAAAAATCTTGTGGTTTAGGATACGCTACTACAACCTGTGTTGTGATGCAGTTTGGTAATATTATGCATAATATAATATGGAATAGGATGTGATAGAAAAAATACATATTTTGAAATGGACAGCCCCCATCATGATCATCATCTTAGGTCTTCTTGGTCATAATAAAAAAAATACTGAACATTACGTGTGCATCATACGCATACCTAATGGATATGAGCTTCTGAAGGAGACCACAGAAAGAAGAAGAACCTGCTCCTAAAAGTTCACAGCCTTTTTTTTATTCTTCTGCTGTGGCAGTGATGATGGACGGTATGTTGTGAATGTTATTTAATAGTAAAGAGTAGTGTGCATGCATGCATTAGATAAAACGAAGAAAACTCTGTTGCGCAACATGTAATTATAGAAAAATCTCAGATTTACGGGGATATATTATTTTTGATAATCGATCAACTTTTTGGTGCTCTTTTTCACTCTCTTAAGTTGCTCATAATGTAACTGTGTATTTATGTTGCATGCATACACACACACCTGGGCAGTTGTACAAGAATTCTCTCGGTGTGTGAGGTTTTGTGAAAGATTACTTCAACTTTTGAAAGAGTTATTTTTCTTCCTGAGAAGTACATATAAGAAAGTCATATATATTCACAGATTTTTTGTATTTTTATATGTGATCTTAGTTTTGTAATGTGTTTTTCTTGTATATTACAGTGAAAACGAAGTAAATGGATACTACACAGGTCAAGTTGGGTAGACCATTCGTCTTCAGTTTTTTCCTCCCTTCAAAATATTATTACAGAGATTTCTTGAATGCCTTGTGCATCTCTTTTCTTCTGATTCCATTCTATATTTTATATAAAAAATATTTAGTTCATTTTGCCTTTTAAAACAACCCTTTTTGCTGCGATTTACTCATTTTCTCGCGTTTAAAATTCATAATTTCCATGTAATTGTGCTAAAACATAGCGTGAGTGTATAGACGACTCGGTAGAGAAAGGATTCATATGGAACATCTTTTTAAAAAGTCGGTATGCGGTTGTAGGTGTACATAAAAACATAACATAACTTCAAGTACCCACTTTTCCATTATCATCAAATCACCATAATTTTCATTCAAACTGTTTTTTACCCATTTTCCTCCACAATAATAGTAATAAGAGGTCACGATGTGAAAGATCATCATATTTTTGTGAAGTACACATTACCATATAAAGTGAGATAGGATGATAGGTATGAGATTTTTTATACAAAACCATTACACATTATAACTACGATAAAGGGAAAGTTTTTTAGATGATTGTCGCGTGCAAGACCGTCTGCCGAATGCCATGATGATCATCACTCTGATGATCATCGTAATAATCATGCATGCCGAGATTGCCGACTCCCGACCACAGGGTCTGAACTGAAGCTCTTCTCAGTTGATATGATGCTGAGCTATCGAGAGGAAGAAAAAAAGCCGCAGCAGTCGAGTTTTAAGCAGTTTCAGCTTGAGAGTTGATTGTTATATGGATGATGATGATGAAGATGCGCCTTGCGCCCATATAACAACACTTAACCCTTTGATATAATTATTATGAATGCATTCCCCATGTTATAAAATAGAGAAAGAAACGAATACATTATCTATCATGATAATACGCATAAAATCTTGTCCCGTTTATCAAAAACCACGAACGAAACAAAAAGCGTACATTATGATTATTCCTTTGTGGTGGTAGTGATAATGGTATTAAGCATATTAAAAATATATATTACTATTGGGACTGCATAACGTTTAACGTATCGCCACCACCGGTTACCACCCATCCTATTAAATTCCAAAGACCGGAGTTTTCAATCTGTCCGTATGTGTATGCATATAATGACCACTTTCATTCGCGCACAGGAAAGAAACCGCTTTTCCCTGAATTCTTTATTGGACCCTATAAAAACCATATATTTTGTTGTATTGTAGATATTTTACGAGAACTCCCTTAAAACTCTGCTATTATTAAAATTGTACACTTTGCATTTTAAAGATGACGGAATTGAGTGAAACGGCGAGGTTTTACATAATAATAATTTTCTTATGACTGCAACTGGTTAGTTTCACCTGAGCGTATTGCACCTGAAGGGCTCAACAACTTTGTAAAGCTGTCCGGTCCAACTGATGTGGTAACTTTTTCGTTTTTGCTTTGTATGTGATTAAAAAAATGTGCACTTGCTTGTTTGTACTTTTTAAGTAGCCATATACACATACATTACGTATAGGTTTATGTATGTATAAAGAGATTGATGTTTTATATGTGCCCATTCATTTGCTCATTTCTTCTCGGACCTCCATAATTACCATCATCATAACAGTCATGATGGACGATGACTTGGCTGCTGCGCAGTATCAAAACCCCAGCAAACAACTTATTATTGGACTATATTATTTAATCAAATTTTTAGTTTCAAAGCACGCGATTCAACAAAATAAAAATCATGCAAAGTAAACGACTACCCTTTTTCATTGGTTTGCGTACATTTTACCTACCTCTTTCACTGCTTCTATTTGATATATCATGAAAATGCCTAAAATACATACTAATAAAAAATCACAAGGTAGATTTGAGCGCAATATGTCATGATAGTCATGAAACAACAATGTAATAAGCAGGTAGCTTTGAATGTAGGTAGTTAGCAGTACATAACAGTGAGCATATCAGATATTTTGACTTTAATCAAAATCAGATCATTTACAGGAGCAGCAGTTGTTACTTTACATATATTATGTTTAATGCTTCAGTTTATATAGGTAAACTAATAAATAACTACACAGGCCTATGAAAAATGCAAATTATGATCTGTAGCCCCTTCTGAAAATCGAAAATTATCTGAGAAGCACTGACTCAAAACTGACTGACAGTTGTATTCCTCCGTCCTCTGGCTCTGGCGCGCTCAAAGATCTTCAGCGTTTTGATACATGCTGATGACCAAGAGAGGCGATGATGATAAATGACCGTGGTTCCATCTTGATTGAAGTTTAAAGCCTAGTTAGTCTTCTAAGGTAGAAAGAGTGTGTTTTAGGTATGGATGCAAAACAGTAGGCATACAGCTCAATCCAATAATTACAGATTGCATTGGGATGTAAATGTGATGTGCGAGACGTGACGTTAAATTAGTAGGCAATATTATTCGACAAGATACATTCATGCATGGATGTGTTTACTTTATAGTATGAAAAAGACGTTCATTTGGTAGGTGTGAATTTTGATGCGGCATCATCATCGTCATCATAGTCAGTAAGAAGAACTTGTAAGAAATCGGCAGCAGCTTATCAGTGCTGACTAATTGTAAAATATATTCAGTGCTGGTGGACATGCATGATAACTAATAAAAAACTTTTATGAAACACTTCTTGGATACAAATCTATCTTGAAAATAAGAATCCTGAAAAATCTTCAAATCAGGCGGTGACGGTCACTGGTCAGTCCATCAATTGCATACCTATTGAAGGACAGACGATGAGAAATGCCGGATGTCAAAAAAATGAAGACTACCTAAAAAGTCGATGAAATCATCGTTTCATTTGTTGGCATTTTAAGTAGAATTATTGAAAAATGCATTAATTGTACCTTTACTACTGTTTTGGTGTTTATTATTGATGACGAAATCGATGATATAGAAAAAAAGCGCAACCCAGTTTCATTTTTGTTTTCTTGAATTGTCGGATGAGCAAAGGGAGGCAATTATTATGTGCATATTTATGAATGTGACTTGGGGGCTTAAGATAGTTGAATTTGAATTTTACATCTATGTAAAAATGTACGTATGTGTATAAACAGAGCAGATGAGGAAGAGTATGACAGGTGAGCGAGGTATAAATACATGCCTTGCAGGTGGAAACGCGTTAAATGGAAATGGTTTTAATGATGCATATACATTCATGGTGCATGAATAACGAGCAATGATAATGTTTGCGGTGTGATGTGGTTGTTTTGAGTGAGCAGTTCATTCAGAAAATCCAAAAGGATGATTAAATATATTTAAAGCACATCCATTTTATATAGATGGAGACCAAAAAGGAAGACAATGACAGGTCATTGCTGTTTTGGAGAATCAAGAAATGATTTGTGACTTTGGAATGAAGATGTGACATACTTAGGCAACTTATGGCTTTAGTTAGTTATGTTTCCGCCGCATTTTAAGATAAAGCCGATGATGATTGGATTAATCGGCAGTTCCAAAGCCCATTTCGACATTCGGTGAATACTCTTGGGGCGATCTGAGAAAGCTTATATTTTCATCGATAACTTTAATCCGAAAACAGGCATTGTTAACATTCAATTAAATTTTATACTTATCAGTCGTACATATAATCATCGCCATGATCCATTAGCCACATATGTTTGCTAATGTTATTCTTACAAACTTGCAATTGCTGCAGCTTTAACGCGGCCAGTTTTGTGTATTTGACCATCGCTTTTGCAAACAGTCCCTTATTCGCTTCAACACTCGCTGCCTGACCAACTTTGAAGCTTACGTGTTCTGCAAAGTATGTCATAAAGTGGTGATGTGGACGTGTAGTGTGAAGACAAAGCTCCCTCATAATATTTGACATGAGCTCTATAAGAAATATTATTTGTGGGTATTGTCGGGAGACTTTGTTTGCTTCCCGTTTTTTTCTTGCAGGTTCTGCTGGCTTCTCCACCACTTCCACACTGTATGAAGTGAATTCGTCTTTTTTAGATTTTCCATTAGTGATTTTAGATTTTTTTATAGTTGACGGTTTAGAATTAGAAATATGCTTTTCGGTGCTGTATGAGTCATAATAATCAGGCACGGAAGTTTTAGACGATGCCTTGTTCACCTTTGATTGTACAAAATTTCTGCATTCCTTTAGCTTCCTGAAGTTATCTCTGAATATCAGTTCATCAATGGGAGACATTTGCTCCTCTTTCTCACCCGGTTTGGTCAATGTCGCAGCAAGAAATTTGTTTAGTGTGTCCAAAAACGAGCTTCCAACTTTGGGACACATACTGGCGGAGATATTAATGAGGACCTCTGCAAACTGAAATATTTTAGTTGGGGTAAGATTATCTGGAGTAGATGTGTTCAGCTCCTCGCTACTATTTAGTTCGGATGGACTGTGTATAGTCGGTCTCGAAGACTTTTGTGTTAAACTGTCAAACGTTCCTATTTGCGTGTCACGAACTTCCACACTGCCGCTTTCACTGCTGCTGCTACTGCTTTCGGAAAATTCTAACCGTATGACAGGCACAGGATTAGGATTGACGTAATCATCTTCGACACTAACTTCGGGTTTGGAAGTCGTTGACACTGATTCAGATTTGATGCCCACTGCATAAAATAATATTTCAAGGGTAATTTAATCTGTCAGAATTTTTTATTTTATAACAACTGAAGAGTTATACTTACCCCACAAAAACGTCAAGAGTAAGATTTTCCGGAAGTTGAAATCCTGATTATGCTTCATGATAATACTGATACAAACTGCTTATGTTGTACTGTTGTACCAACTCTATATGATATTTTCCTTATGCGGTAAATTCTATTTTAAAAAGTCCGGTTTCTCGGCAAAACTAAATATATATGATCATTACAGAGGATTTACTGCCTTTTTTATGTAAAAATAAAGACTGTGATTCTATTGTAAACGAAAGAGAAAGTTAACAGAAAATTACTCCTTGAAAATTATTTGGCATTCATCGATTCATCTGTAGCCTTGAATATTTTATTAGGATTGCAGTTGTATTTAGTAAAAACAAATATTATAACTGTATTGTATGCGTAACCTCTACTGTATAAAACCATAATCATTTACATAGTCGAAATTTTACTAATTGAGACTAGTTTTATGTGCTTCATTAAAACGTTGTCGCTAGATTGGTCAAGTATTGTAAAACCTTTGACTAATGATAAATTAAACTCGCATGTGATAATCTGTCCAGAAAATTAATAGAAAAATCTGATACAACTGATTGATGAAATGACTTGTAAAAAAGTAACCAACGAATTGATGAAATGACTTGTAAAAAAGTAACCAACGAATTGATAAATATTAACTTGTCGCGTTTATTTTCAGATTTGATAGGATTGGATATTACAAGAAACAAGAAACAATTTTACAAGATGGAAAAATTTATCTTAGCGTAGTTCGTTAATGATCATGTTTCTGATTTAGTAATTCGGTTCTTACTTCTAATTATAATAATTTAGAATAAAGTTTGATTGAACATTTAGAAATAGGGGAGATGCGTTTGCTTACATATGTCTAAGTCTAGGTTTTATAATAAAATCGTTTATTTATACATTTATGGATTCACAAACCATCAATATATTATTGAAGTACATATACAAACTTGTAAATAAAACACAAAAAATCCGTTTAAAATATCTCGCAAAATTCTTAGAGCCAATGTTTAATATTGATATGAAAAAGAAGTGATTTCGGCGAAGAGAAAATAGTAAGAGAATCATGTACTTGTATACATAAGTTATGCAAACGTTAACCGTACGAAATTGTTCTCTGAAATTTTAAGGGTTCTCTGGTGTGTATTATTTTTTAGATGAATGAAATTCTAATTTCTAATTTTGCCAAATTACAATTTCAAGAATAAACATTGTAATCCACTAATTCTCAATTACATTTCTCTCCGCCTGACGATTGGTTTCTGCAACCGCTCGAAAATATCGTAGTGTTTCTTCAATGTGGTTTGTATTTTGTTAAAAACATTTACAACTACTTAAATTGTTAGTAGCATCGTTGTAGCATCCACATTCACAAGAATGATTGTCGAATTGCATTGCGTCCATGTTTATTGGAATTATGGAATTTCATATTTTGTAAAATTAAGTAATTAATCTTTAAAATCAAAAATCATATTTTATGTAGTGCTGATAACCTCTATGTAAATATAATAGTAAAGTTCAATAATAATTCTACGAAAAAAAAGTTTAGCCAAAGGAAATATTACATTTTTCCATTTTGCATAACAGTACGAAAAACAAGGGCTTTCTTGTAGAAAAATATTATTGCAATCTTAAATACGAAAAACCAATTACAGTATGATTGCGCCTAGAAATGTTTTTTTGGTCACGAGCTTCTTCACTATAGCTTTCACTGCTGCTACTACTACTTGCGGAAGATCCTACTACTGGATCAGGAGTACTACTATCCTCTTCCTTGCTGACTTCTTCAATAAGCCTTGCTTCAGTTTGCACAGGCGCTGGTTCAGATTGACCTTTAACGCTTGATATATATAGTCCTAATTAAAAATAATATTATAGTATCAATTTTCAATCTATGAAACTTTAAAACGAAGGGAAAGCATGATTTACCCATTAATGATGTCCAGAATAATATTTTGTAACACGAACCAGTGCGAAAATGATCATTCAAGGGTTTCATGACAATTTTGGTGTAAGCAGAAGAGATGGAGTGAACGCTGTAATTCAGGAATTAGGCATTTTTGTTACCCGTGGTTCAGTGATGTTGTATAAAATGTAAATTGGGTTTTTACATACATTATTACCTTCAGATATCAAGCCGGAAATTGTATGCTTAAACACAAACATTTCTTTGCTATACTATTTAAAAAGTTTACTTGTATTCTATTGTCGACGAATTGGAAAGTTTATTGTATTTTATTCGTTTATTCCAAATCGTAACTAAACATTTCTACTAATCTGTGTTGCTTTGTTGTGTTTGGTGAATGAATGTAGTTTTGTTAAGCTACCAAAATAAAGGCAATAACTTGGCATTACGAATAAACAAATGGATTTAAATTTCATGATTATGTTTTAAATTTAACTTAATGATCAAAATGCTTCCTGAAATATGTGCTTATTTTCTTAGTTTTAAGAAGGCCTGATTCTAATTGCAATAAAACGTTTTGAACTTGGTTTTCCAGAAAATAATCGTCAGAATCACGTGAATGCATTTATTAGCATTCGGGAAGCAAACAGCTTTAGATGGGGAATGGGGATCAGACGCTGGATTAGCTGAGGAAAGGGGTAGTTCACATCCAGTGGACAGTTTAATGAAATCTTTACAACTGATTTTGACATATTATTCAATGACAGCAAAATATTTATAAACCCGGTCACCGTTGCGAATGTTAGTGATCAAAACGTCGGAAACATAGTGGTTAAGTGCTACGTAAAAGTTAATTTAATGTAATCATGATTTTATTTTTTGCAGTTTGTACATATGGTACTGAAAATGTTTCCACATTTTGATAGGAAATTCACAACAAATATAGCATCGTATTTTATTTAGGGTTTGCATAGAATTATTTTAGGTATTCACATTTCAATTAACCATAAAAGCATAAAAATCATCAAAATTTATTTTATTGGACAATCTAAGATAAACTTCCAATTCCTTAGCTGATTTTGGTTTTTTAAATTAATTTTAGATATGATGAAATGGCGATAGTAGTTTAATTAAAAACTGCAAATCATTTCCACTTAATTCTGGACAACATTCTCATGTATGTTTTTAAGTGGCTTTATTTATACTAAATATGTATTTATTTACAGAAAATCATCAACACATATTGACATTACAAGTTATAAGTTAGTTTGATAAAAACATAATAATACTAAATATAGACATTTTGAAACCACTTTTATTTCTTGCTACATTAAAACGTATATTTCTAATCTATAATTATTACAAACAAACCCATGTAATATACCTAGGTTTGGCATGTTGTTTAAACAAAACTATCAATGCAGACTTAACTAATTTTCCCCATAACCCTTCCTGCACCCATTCACAATCCACTCATCGAAATGCTCATAAACCTTCCTCTCCACCTGCCAATTAGGATTATGCATCTGCTCACAAAGATCAACAGGCGAGGGGCACACCATCGTGAGCCTCCACGATGAAGTCCTCTTTCCAGGCAAAATACTCATTGTACATTGTATCATTTCCGTCCAAAACCTGCAAATATTCTGCCAGCTCTTGTGGCGTGTATTTACTGGCATCAATAACTGAATGGGGAGGTGCATACAAAGAATAATTACTTGCTCCATACACAACCGGAACTACATTTAGCTTCAAATGATTATACAGCTTTTCGGTAACGTAGTCTTCACACAACGAGTTTTCAAAAGCAAGTACAAATTTGTACGCCACGCTAACAAGTCTGTAACAATCGTCTTGTTCCACACGATAAGGATGTCGCATGTTTTTTTGAGTCCCACATTTGTAAGGACCACACAAACCGTACACATCAACCTGGATAAAGTTCTGGAGCTCTTGAACATACTTCTCTCGACCACTCTGACTTGCACATCCGCGTGAACTGGCAAACCAAGCTACAAGCCGACGCTTTCCTTCAGCGTAGTTCCGCTTTTCAATGCTTTCATGGGAATTTATCCAGTTGGATGCGTACAAAGGTAAAATGGAAGTTGCCGTTGCAGAAGGTATTTTATAGAGCGTTCCATGCCTCACAACAATATCCCCATCAGTTCTGTAACTCATGGTACGATTAAATATTCCATTTAGTTTCTGCAAGTCTAAACCCATGTGTTCGAGAATGTATGGTGGCTCGTATGTCATCCCTATCCAGATTTGGTTGGGATCTCGGTTCAAAGGGAAACTGTAGTTTTCTGTGTGAATATCTACAAGATGGAATAGCACAGCGTCACTACTGCTCAGTTCGGATTTGTCGGTGGTGAGTTTACAGTTGGATTGGGGACATCTCTTGTATACTATTTCTGCAAAGATTTTATGCCAAATTGCTTCTGATTTCCAGTAATTGTTCCAGATCAAGATCTTTTTGGATGATGTTCTTTTGTCGCCCTCATTCTCGTTCAGTAACTTGTCTTTGTGTTGCACTTGGGATACTGAAGTTACAGAAACAGCTTGCAATTCTTGTGGAATGTTGTCTGCAATTTCTTCAAGGTTCCAGTCTTCTAAAGATGATTTAGTATCCATTGGAAAGTACAAAACAACAAATATCAGACCAGCAAATGCACTCAAAAATGTAAGTCGCCTTAAGAGTGATCGTGGTGAATTTGCTGAGATTGCCATATTGCCTTTTTAGTATGATCGTAGGTAGTGGTTTTGATGACAAATCATTTCGTTCTTGTTGCTTCTTTTTGTTTGCAATAAAAAACTCGGGTGGACGAACTTATAAAAATGCAAAAGAAACGCAGGGGATACATTTTAACGACTACTAACCGAAGTCATCTTAACTTAGTTTTTATATACCTGAATACGCGAGCATACTATGTACTTACCTGGGGAATGTGCCTTGCATTAATTGAAGTTATATTTGCTTGTGTAACGTGAAAATCTGTTTGTTTTCAATCGTCCCAATGTCATTCATGCATTGTTAAACTTGCCTAGAAAATACAAGTAGCTGTACTTTACAACAAACAGAAGACGTCTTGCCTGTGATTCATATATTAGATGTTTTTGGTATATTACTTTCAAAAAGTTGCAGATGGGTAGCGCTGTTCCATGCGAATAAGCAAAACGACAACTGCTCAAGGAATACTGAAGTGGCAGTTCCGGTCGGCTCTTTTTTCGTACACACGCATTGAATCAGTTACTGATTAGCTAGCAGGAAATGAATATCATGTCTGCATGAAGTATGAAAAAAATAACCGTGCGTTTTTAATAAAAATTGGAAAAGCGTAGGGATTTTCTTAGAATGAAAATTAATGTCTATTATTATGTCCCAATCCGTTATATTCAGGTAGGTTTCATGGCATCGCTAGTTATATAACTCAGCTTCCGGTTTTTGGGTTCAATTATTGGGCGAAATTACCAAATATGTAATTTAGCATAACTTTTTGATTATTTATTTAAGCTAGAATCTTTTGGTACAGTCAAACAGTACTATTAAATATTTCCATATGCAGATAGCTATAGTTTGAAACTCGATAGAAATGCATCCCGGTGGAAATTAGGCTCGATAAATCTAGTTTGTCTCTTACGGATCAACCGGAGGNTTTTGGTACAGTCAAACAGTACTATTAAATATTTCCATATGCAGATAGCTATAGTTTGAAACTCGATAGAAATGCATCCCGGTGGAAATTAGGCTCGATAAATCTAGTTTGTCTCTTACGGATCAACCGGAGGAATTCCTTTTCTCAGCTCGTCAATAATAACTTGCAACCCATCAATGAATTCTTCAGCTATAAAATTTAGTCAGGCAATTCATTATACAACTTTTTACACCATTGCAATGCGCATTGCTACTACTAAAATTGTCTACTGCTAATCAAGAAAGAGTTTGCAACCCAACTCCAAGCATACCTGTGTCGACAATTTGCTCAGGTGGCAGAATAAAGCCGTAGCTGCCCTTGTCCCTCAGCTCATAAATGTACGTAAGATTGGTGTTATGCACTCCTTTAACCCAATCAAAGGTTTCTCCGGATGCAACATCTAATAAATGTGATAGAAGACATCTTTTTAACCGTTTGTTCTAAAAACAGCAATTGATTATTTCAAATTTTGAGCTGCAATCTACTAACATAATAGGTCAACCACGTTTCCTGGGGTGTACACTGTTCCATTTCGCTGAGCATGGGCTTCTGCAGCAGCTCGCCCAATTTTCATCTGTTAGATAAATCGTTTTAATGCTTTTAACTAATTCACTGTGATGCTTGGTCGTCTTCTAGCGAACAAGCAAAATGAATTTCTTGCAGTTAGTTAGATTAGCATTACTAAAACGTTGTAAGCTAATCAATTCAAATACCAAAAATCGGCATTGCTCACTAGACAAGTAAAACTAAATGTCAGTTAGAATGCAAAACATAATACGTTGGTAATAAACAAATGCCAATTGCCAAGTTTACGTTTCCCTAAATTAAAGCTATCCTGTTCCATGTCTCTCCACTTTAATCTCTACCATAACTGCCAATATGAAACCTTAAGCAGTGTATGTATATGTAATGTACAATGAAAACAGGAAACTTACGTAGGTTTCATAATTAAAGCCATCCTGTTCCGTGTCTCTCCACTTTAATCTCTACCATAACTGCCAATATGAAACCTTAAGCAGTGTATGTATATGTAATGTACAATGAAAACAGGAAACTTACGTAGGTTTCATACTGTGGGATTTTGTCGTTTTCATGACCGAACGGTATTAGGATCCATTGGCCATAGCTGTGCAAACTGACATAAAACGGCATTTTATGCGCAATAGTATTAATAAAATCGGACATGGCCTTGGTTTCCGGTTCTGAGAAAGCACGTGGTCCAGCGAATACATCAGAGCAAGGATTACTTGATGAACCTCCAGCTATATAAGATCAATAACCATTTGATTTGTGGTTGCTAGTTTAGATTAGTAGGTACAATAAAATTTAAATGGTGAATGAATATTTAGGCAGCGTACTAAACCAATGAAAGTCATAATTGCGGTTTCCGTCTACGCCGCGACAAGTTGAGTCAGCTGCTGATCTTGTCTAATCATAGGGAAACATTCATAAACATAAAACGGCATTTTATGCGCAATAGTATTAATAAAATCGGACATGGCCTTGGTTTCCGGTTCTGAGAAAGCACGTGGTCCGGCAAATACATCTGAGCAAGGATTACTTGATGAACCTCCAGCTATATCAGATCAATAACCATTTGATTGGTATTTAGTAGTTTAGATTAGTACGTAAAATAAACTTTAAATGGTGAATGGATATTTAGGCAGCGTACTAAACCAATGAAAGTCATAATTGCGGTTTCCGTCTACGCCGCGACAAGTTGAGTCAGCTGCTGATCTTGTCTAATCATAGGGAAACATTCATAATATGATTTATATGAGAAACATTTTTTTTTAAATTTTTAATTTGTAGTAAGTCAGGTTTTACAACCTTTCTCCACATTCTATCCCTTGCATGACTATAAACAAATCCATCAGGATTTAAGACGGGAAGAACAACCCAGTCAAAGTCTTCCGTCCATGCCTGAATCTCCGGTCGGTTACTGTTGAGTAGTTGATTAATTACGTAGGTGGCTACAGCGCTAGTTATCCATCTATTTCATAAGCAACATATCGGCATCAAAACAATTGTTTAGAAGTATTTAAACAGAGCACCAATCATTTGTGTATTTTGTATGTTATCATAAAGTTGTTTTTTATAGCCCATCCCCAGAACTGCATGCGTAAAGATGAAAACTTACTCTCGAGCATGAATATCTGTACAATTTTACAATGTTTAGGCTTAGAAGCAACGGATAACATTAAATATGTGTACGTATATTAAAATCATTAACTCACTGGCATCCAAGAAGATTACAGGCTTTGTTCCACCACCAGATTTTGATATATTTAAAGCCAGCAAATCTCTTCCTTCACTACTCTTCCCGATTACAAAGGCGTTTGCAATGTCAGAGTGACTAGCTGCTTGGGCTTCAACCCATGCATGGATCTATAATGAGTACATTGAAACTGTAAGTCTCGCTTGTTACAACGAATTGGTTTGGACTTTGCCGTAAATAAAGTATGTCTTTATTTAATAAAGTACATCATCCAGTTCATAATAGGCATCCCATGTCAATTCTCCATTCTGTAGCGTCGAAACTTTTTCTGCATTCATCAATCTATAACAATACTCAACTATAGATGGAAATTCCGCCTACTTGTGTAACGGATTAAGTAATTTGGAAAACTGGCAAGTGATATGTGCTTACGTCTGGATGTTCGAAATGTATTCCTGAATTTTCATACCGGACGACATAACACCATCCATAAAATGAAGTTGGTGAGGTGCAAACATGATATCGGAGGGTTGATTGACTTTTTGTGAGGGTCCATGCCAGAAAGAAACCTTCAATGTATGTAAATGTTTTAATTACTCTGCAAAACCCACCCATACATACTTAACATACGTATGAACATATTCCCCATAATATTGCTTTTTACCCGTTCCTCTTCCAAAACCTTTAGTATAGAAAGATGTTTATCTGTCAATGGAGTCACCCGGTAAACTTTATAACCATCGTAGCGAATTTTTTCCTCGAACCCTGCAGCACCGATTACTAGAACCGCAAGGATAGACGGAAACAGGTATTTTTGCATATACATTTTCAGCCTGGATATTATAAAACACTAATGAAATTATAAAACTGTTCAATATGGTTTACAAGCTAATGGCAAACCTATACTGCGGAGGTAAAAGTTCGCTGGAGTGTGTTTTATGAGTAATCCTGAAAATGGAACAGATAGCAGCATACATAACAAGGCGACCTATTTGAGTAAATATAACATGACAGCCAAAATTTTATCATCCATAAATCCCAGAATAACAATGACAAAAGATTATCAGGGTAGCCTTCGATCATTCACGTTGACAGTTGACACTTCAGCCTCAGCAGACATTTACGTGTTTAGTTTTATATATATTGCATGCAAATGAACTTTTTACGTAAGACATACGAATTATATTGAAAACTTCAAATAACTTTTGTTCAGCAATTATTTTATTGCAATAGAATTATCAAATCTTTCATCTGCTTAAAAAACAATGAACTCAATTTACTTTTTACCATGATAAAAAACGAAACTACCAACGCAGAGCTTGCGGGTTTTGCCAATCTTCCCTAATCCTTTCATTCTTGTCTTCTATGCCATCTTTTTTTCATAATCTACAACCTAACCAGCAGAGCTTCATGATTTCCAGTAGTTGCGCTGTATTTAGCTGTGATATGAATTTGTGGTTGTGTATGTCTTCAGACTTCTAACAAGACGAAGGATCATGAAATGGAAATAGTAGCTTGATAATACTGCTGATGTTTGATGATTGATGTACATCTGCATGTGTAGTTTAGGTTTAGGTATACGTATACATACATCCAGATTCATTCCAGTTCTGTATAAAAGAAATTCGCTAAGTTCTTACATGGTATATGGATTATGGATATGGATGGTGACGGTAAATTGAGTGTTGGAAACAAATAAGAATATTTGTTTTGTAAATGAAAGTATGAGCAATGTCATGTAGTCATGTCCTTCGTTCGGACATAACAGCATACAAAGTTTGACAACGTTTTTGTGTTGTTTTGAGTACGTAACCCACAGTTAGTGATAATTAGTGTTGTTGCTGAGTGAAAACCCAATTTGGAGAATGTTAAGATCTTTCAAGCATTTAAGTGCTTGAATGAGTGTGGAAGATGAAGTAAAGTTCGTTGGAACAGTTTAGTATTTTAAAGCAGTTAGCAGAGTTTAGAGCATTAGAGGTAAGGTAATACGTTATTATGACCAGTGATGAATATTATGACCGAGGAATATTCGGTTTCTATCACATTTTATGTAGCCGACAAATCTTGTTTGTGTATATACATGAGGAGGTTATCTTATCATTCTATAATTTGTCTGATTTCAGATATTTGAAGTGCTTCGATGTTAAAACGAGGACTTCTCCAAGGAATTCATGTAGCTATCAGTAGTGTCAATATTACCTGCCGCTATAGCCGCTTTTCGAGGAGTCGAAATATATTTCCAGTTTGTGGGCGAATATTTTCTGTTCAGTAAGTAAGCCAGCTATTGAAGGCTATATTTAATGTATCATAAAGTAGAACACAATTTATTATCATTGTTTACTATAGTTGTTGTGTAATCTTTGTTTTTAGATTTGTCGTAGCAAGGAAATCATCAGAAAGCGGCGACCGGCCGTTCAAGTTCATTTAAGATGTCCAACATTCTGCTAAAATTTCATTCAGGGGGACCCAATGCCCTTCTAGGTTCAGATCCCCATTCAAACCCAACAATAATCCTTGGTCAGTTGCCACACTTGCAATCAGTTCCATACCAAGTTATCCAGACAAAGCTCCAGCCACGAGTCAGTGAGGAAACTTACAAATTAGCTCTGGAAAATTTGAATCCGTCGCCAACAGATTCCGTCCCGTTGTATTTGAACAATGCTACGATTATTGGATTGCCGAAAACTTGCAGTCGCCACAATACTCCTTCCAGGGCGCACAGCTTGACTAAAATGATAAAAGCGTCTCATATTGGAGGAAGCGGCTCAGTATACCAGTGAAAACATCGTAATTGTTTGTGAGAAGGCGTCTGTATTTGCTTTGGGATGTGCAGTTGCAAAGGCGTTTCCTTTGTATTCAAGAAAAACTTCGAGCAGCAACAAAAAGGAGTCTCGAGTTGTGAACGTGGAATTTTTGATTGTGAGCAAGCCAGAAGGAGGAGCACAGTTTAGTCTTGATGAAGCTGGTTTAAGTACTGAAGAACTGGGATGTCTTGAAGATGCTGCGAAGGCAGTTAGGAATGCAGCTAGATTGACGGATATGCCTGCAAATGAATTGCATACTGATGCATTTGTTGAGGTATGTTTTTTAAACTTTGAAACAAATCGGAAAGGATCTAATTATTGACTACATATATGTATGGACTCATTAAAAAATTACAGGAAGCTAAAATCATTGCCAGTGAGCTAGGAATTACACCAGTGATTATTCAGGGAGAGGAGTTGAACCAACGAGGATTCGGCGGAATTTACAGTGTGGGGAAAGCGTCCGAGCATCCACCAGCGTTGGTTGTTCTCAGCCATCGTCCTCCAGGCGCTACTAAAAATATCGCGTGGGTTGGCAAGGGCATCGTTTTTGATACTGGTGGCTTAAGCATCAAGACTAAGGTATTAAATGATTACTTAATTTAGTACGATTAATGGGATTATTTGACTAAACAGTTTGTTAAAGAGAAAGGACGTATTATTTCCTAATATAGACGGGCATGCCATCAATGAAGCGTGACTGTGGAGGTGCTGCAGCTATTCTGAACGCATTTTATCTAGCTGTTAAGCAAGGTTTCAAAGAAAATTTGCATGCTGTGTTGTGCCTTGCTGAAAATTCTGTTGATTCACGATCAACTCGTCCTGATGATGTGATTACTATGTATTCCAAAAAGTAAGTAGCTGATTTTCTTAAGGTTGGAAAATAAAATAAATATTTCGGCAGCAGCTTCAAATTTTTTAAACTCTGTGCTCCCAATGTAGAACTGTGGAGATTAATAATACGGATGCTGAAGGTAGACTGGTTCTTTCGGATGGAGTCGTTTATGCCAAAAATGATTTAGGAGCAGAAGTTATTGTGGATATGGCTACGTTGACCGGAGCACAAGTATGTAAATGAAGTTGCAAATTCTGTGGAATAGTTTTAAGTAAAAAAGTATGTAGGATCTTTCAACTCATTTTATAATGATATATCACAGGGAATCGCTACAGGCAAGCATCATGCTGCTGTTCTAACTAACTCAGAACAATTTGAAAAGTCTGGTATGGAGGCTGGAAAAACTTCGGGAGAACTAGTTTTCCCTATTGTGTTTACTCCAGAGCTTCACTTCACCGAATTTTCTTCGGCAGTGGCTGACATGAAAAATTCAGTTGCTGTAAGATGGTCTTTGGTTGTTTTGTCAATTTAATTGTGATTACTTTATGCTCTGATATTACATGTACGTTTACTTGTGTATTTCCCTTCAGGATCGTGGAAACGCTACATCATCCTGCGCCGGACTGTTCATTATGTCCCATCTAGGCTTTGATTTCCCTGGTGCATGGGTTCATTTTGATATAGCTTCACCATCCGAAATGGTAAGTCAGCTTTTATTATAGGGTTTTATCCTATAGTTTTTGCAATCACGAAAGATTTTTATGAGACTTTTTGTTGGTTATTTCAGGGTGAAAGGGCAACAGGATACGGTGTCGCATTGTTAAATGCTTTATTTGGCTCTTTAAGTAGCTCAGAGTTACTGAAAGGGGTAGCTCCACGGGGCGGTGTTTGATTATGGATTTTCAAAAGGGGATTTCTAATAGAGTCATACTTAAACCTGTGGCCTTCTTGTTTGTGCAAACTGAAACAAGCATAAGCAAGACTTAATTATATATCTAATTAATTATTACTATTACTAGCGTTAGCTTACTGCTTCTTACTACATGAAATGTGATTGTTACTGCTCATTATTTGGAATTTAGCAATAATAATAAAAAACTTATAATAATTTAGAATCTTTTTCTGACCCACTTGAAATACATAAGGCATTTTTTATAAAATTAATCAAGCCTAAAATATTCTTTTTATATTATTTAGCGTAGATTTTCTTACGAATCTAATCATACGTTTAGACAGATCATTTACCTAAAACTATCATCTTCTTTTTTAGTCTAAGCATTCACCCAGCAATCAATGATCGAAAGTTTATTGTACGGTTTATGGTAGCATTTCACAAAAAATAGATTCGTAGATGAAATATACCATATTTCTCAGCCCATCTTACGCAACTATTATTTCAGACTGCTAAAATCATACCGAGTTGGTTAAAAACTAACAAAACCATTTAATTAATTAGGTGTTAAAAGGTGCAAAAAGATATACCAAATTATGATACAGATCTATTTGTCCCAATTTTTGAAGCTATTCAAAAAGTAAGCGATCAGTTATTTGTGCGACATGTAATAATTTGGCTTATGTTGTATATTATTTCATTACCTTGATTTTTTATTGTTATTATTAGGCTACAGGAGCACGTGCTTACACTGGAAAGGTTGGCGATGAAGATTCGGACGGCATTGACATGGCTTACCGTGTAGTTGCTGATCACGTCCGAACACTCACAATTGCCTTATCAGATGGCGGACGACCCGACAACACTGGGAGGGGCTACGTTCTTAGACGTATTTTAAGACGTGGTATTCGTTACGCCATAGAAAAGTTAGGTGGGAAGCCTGGAACCTTTGCCAATTTGGTAAACGTTGTAGTTGAAGTTTTAGGGGAAACATTCCCTGAGGTTAAGAAAGATCCACACTCTATAATGGACGTGATAAATGAGGAGGAAGTTCAATTTTTGAAGACGCTCAACAGAGGGAAAAATCTTTTGGAAAGAACAGTTACCAAAATGTCTCCAACGGAAAAGACCCTTCCAGGAGATGTCGCCTGGCGTCTGTATGATACCTACGGATTTCCTATTGATTTAACTCAGTTGATGTGTGAAGAAAGGAATCTTTCGATTGATATGGATGCATATGAAGAAGCTAAGAAGCGTGCTCAGCTCATTTCCCAAGCAAAGGGGGCTGGAGAAGATGATACTTTGGCCCTTGACGTTCACGCCATTAACGATCTCCAGTCCAAAGGAGTTCCAACAACTAATGATCTACAAAAGTATAATTACTCTGCTGTAGATGCTAGTAAATACGGTAAGTTTAACTCAGTGTGCTTAGTAATATAGCATCACTTTTACATTTTGTGATTTAAAATTATAACTAGATAAACAAACTTTTTTCCTCACAGAATTTCCTCCTACTAATGCCAAAGTTCTTGCCATTCGCTACAATAAACAATTTGTGGATCAGGTGACCTCTGGACAACAAGCAGCTTTAATTCTAGACCAAACTAACTTTTATGCGGAGCAAGGTGGTCAAATTTACGACGAAGGATTTATGACATCTTTAAGTAAAGAGGATACCGAGTTTCTTGTGAAAAACACACAAGTTCGTGGTGGCTACGTGCTTCACATAGGGACAGTTGAAGGAACGATTGCTGTCGGCGATGAAATGAAACTCCAGGTGGACGGAATAAGAAGGAAAAACATAATGAATAACCATACTGGAACGCATATTTTGAACTTCGCCTTAAGGAGTGTCCTTGCTGAAGAGCCCGATCAAAAAGGCTCCCTTGTAGCACCTGACAAGATGCGATTCGATTTTACTAATAAGGTTGGTAATTTCATAGGAAAAATGGACCAAAATAGCATACAATGAAGGCATATTATTAACATAGAGGTTTTTGCTACAGAATGCTATGACCGTCAAGCAAGTGAAAGATGCCGAACGTATCGCACAGGAAATGGTGAATTCTGATGCCGTAGTATACGCCAAGGAAAGTTCGCTTGGTCAAGCAAAAACTATTAAAGGTCTCCGAGCTGTATTTAATGAAGCCTATCCAGATCCTGTTAGGGTCGTATCTATCGGGGTGCCAGTGGAAGAACTCGAAAGCGATCCAACAAGCCCAAAAGGTTTAAATACCTCCATTGAATTTTGTGGTGGAACGTAAGTAGATGCGTATCTATAAAAGTTTTGCTTTTGTGTATTTTTGATGTTTTGTTGTAAAACCTAGGTTGCTTATTTTATCCATAGCCATCTTCTCCGCTCTGCTCATGTTGGAGACTTTGTGATTGCTACTGAAGAAGCTATTGCAAAAGGAATCCGTCGTATAGTTGCTCTAACAGGTCCAGAAGCTACGAAAGCTTTGAAAAAGGCTGCATTGTTGGAACAGGCAGTTATCAACCTTAAAAATTCAGCTTCCTCTACACCTCCCAAGGAAATTCAACGCAAGATTACTGAACTTAATGATGAAATATCCGCATCTCAGATTCCGTATTGGAAAAAAGATGATTTGAGAAATTCCATCAAAGAGTTGAAAAAGACGTTGGATGATATGGATAAGGCTAACAAGCAACAGCAAATGAACCAGATTGTTGAAGATGTAAAGAAGATGTTGACCGAGAATAAGTTCGAGAATGGTTACATTGTGAAACTGCTCAACGCAGAGTCAAACACAAAAGCGCTGGACGCTGCCCTGAAACAAGTAAAGACATTGAGTCCTACTACAAGTGCGATTTTCTTCTCGGTTGACGCAGGTGCCGGCAAAGTTTTCTGCTTAAGTAACTGCTCCGGAGAAGCGGTCGGAAAGGGACTGAAGGCTAATGAATGGGTTGGACAAGTTGCAAAGGTAATTTATAAGCAGTGTTAACTGCCAAAGTGTATCATTAATGTTGTTTTGTTTTCTCCTACAACTTAACTATTTGTAATTCCTCCTTGTTTAGATTCTTGATGGAAAAGGTGGTGGAAAACCTGAGTCCGCCCAGGCCACTGGTAAAAACGTTGCTGGCATAGATGAAGCTTTAAAGACCGCTGAGGAATTTGCTAAACTAAAACTATCGGCTTAAAAATGTTAAGCGTTTCGAAATTACTAATTAGATGTATTAAACTGTAAGCCTACGACGAATTTTTTCACATAAAGTATTTGTTTACAGAGATGCAACATGCATGCAAGCATTTTGTCCTTTCGGGTTTCTGGTTGTAATGTCATTTGCGCATAATATAAATTTTCTTCCGCCATTCTGGAAATAAAATATGTTGATAAATTACCTTAAAGGCTACTTTAATTTATTTATTTATTAAAACATTATCTATCAGTCTGCTCATTACTAGTACGATTGCGCCTCCATTGCTTTCGTTCATTTTTTATCCTAACGGGATCATACTTTTCTATTATTTCCTCTTCCAGTTTTGCACTTTTTTGGTCATAAACAATTCTTAGCTGAATCAGTAAATCTTTAAGATTGATGCCAAATTTAGCTGACACGGGCATAATTGGCATTGAATCGCCAACCAATTCCTTGAATTCGTTAAAATTTGCTTTGGCTTCTGGTAAATCTAATTTATTTGCTACAATTAGGGATGGACGACTAAGCATTGTCGCGTCATAATGTCGAATTTCATCCTTGAGCGTTTCAAGAGTTTCAAATGGGGTAGGATTTTCGGCAGACATGTCAATAACGTAAAGAAGACACAAACACCGTTGTATATGGCGGAGAAACTGGATTCCCAAGCCACGGTTTAGATGCGCGTCAGAAATGATCCCAGGTATATCAGCAACTGAAATGGAAACAAATAGCTGATAACCAACACGCGTCTACTAGAAAATTAACCTTAAAAATCAGAAACCGTAAGCATACCTGCAATTTGTTCAAGATCATCATACAGCACCATTCCAACATGAGGTCTTAACGTTGTAAACGGATAACTAGCAACCTTAGGCCTAGCCCTTGTAATAGCTCTAAGCAAAGTAGACTTCCCCGCATTTGGATACCCAACAAGTCCAAAATGTGCTATAGTCGCCATTTCAACAATATACGCCATCTTTTCTCCTTCAGCTCCATACTCAGCAATTTCTGGACTTTGATTTTCCGGTGTGGCAAAGAATTTATTTCCCTTTCCACCAGAACCTCCTCGCGCCGCCAAAAACATTGATGTCTCCGGAGATGTTAGATCTGCAATGAGCTCTCCCGTTTCATCGTGCTTAAACATTGTCCCAACAGGCACATCAATAACCAAATGCTCCCCATTTTTACCGTGACAATTACAGGACATTCCATCCTCTCCCGGATTCCCTATAATATGGGGTTTGAGGTCTGAAAGAGATTTGGTTTGAAACGAAGCCTGAAATAGAAAAATACGACAAACTCTCAATATATGATAATTTAACAATAAATTAATTTTTCTTTGCATCTTTACAATTTATATTTATAATTTACCTTAAACATAACATGTCCCCCATTTCCACCGTCACCTCCATCAGGCCCTGCAAACTCATTAGCAAACACTCTTGCAAGGGATACACCTCCATCACCTCCTTTTCCTCCTTCAACCTGGATACGCCGTCGGTCTACGAATTCAGTCACCTAAAAAATTACACAAGAATTTCGTATTGCTTTATCACGTCTTGGTCTTATAAATTTCACACCAAATTCGCTTGCAACTTTAATTTCTTACCCTATTTTGAGTTCCTACATCCTTCTTTCTTAAAACCGGTTGAGCAGTGTTGGCAGCCTTACATAGATGTCTTCTTGAGACTGTTACGAGCTGTCTGAACGCTGCTGATGACAGTGACTGAGACAAATTCATCTCTCTCACTACCAATAATGATAAGCAGATAATGATAAATTGACCTTTTCAATCGCTGTGTTCAGAGTTCAAATCCAGTGAACAGTTCTTCCATGATGAATAAATGAATTCTTTCATGCAAATATGATATTAGGTATTCCAATTACCCATAACATTTCCAGCAACACTCCCGCGACCAGCTTTCTGGAACAAGGGGCAATAGAAGATACAACAAAATCTGGAAAAGCGTCATAATTTATAATTGAAGATTGATGCTAAAATGCAGATTGCAAGGAAACAAACACCAACGATCTTTTGGGATTTCCGGAAACGGTTTTTGATAAAACTAAAGAAGTATAGGCAGTAATTTATAATGGTGTACTATAATTTATGATTAGTGCAAAATATTAGTTTGGAGTGAATAGTTTATGCATATGAAAATATTATTATGATTTTTTACATTATATTATTCTCTCTCGTAGATATTTTTTGGTTTCACGCTTAATGATAGTAATTTTTTGAGAAAAGCACAAAACCTATAACTTTTATATAATTACAGACTTGCTAAAAATCATGTTTCTAATCGAAAAGCATAATCTCTGAACACCTGCTCGCAACTTGATCCCAGGTTTTATCCATTTAGCATCTGTCAGTCCTTTAAATCGTTTTATACCTACACTGTTACATATCATACGGCTTCCTTAACGCCTGTGCATACCGATTACAAGAAGAATACCTTAGAGGCACATGTGTCATGCGGGAGCCGGGTTAGGACTCGCAACCAATCTCTCGCATATACCAAAAACTCGTAAACTTT
>JAHZNG010000599.1:0-13295 GCA_027744375.1 Orchesellides sinensis
TTTTAATCGTGAAATAGGATACTCACATAAGGTAACAAGATTCTTATGAATATGGTATAAGTTAACAACAATGCGAGCGATGGTAAAATAAAATGTGTGATTGACTGTGGTGACCATTGGTTTGGTTCTTTTGAAACAAGACGGAGCTAAATGAACAATGAAATGTAGAAGGATGTAATACATAAGACGTTTTTTGAAGGAGGAAGATGAAGAATCAAGCTTAAAGTCTGAGTCGCCCCTAAATGTCAAGTTAGAGCTCGTAATCTAACATAACACCTGAGACTGTGAGACGGTAGAAAAAAGTATCGCTTAAAAGAAAAGGCTTGTTTATTATAAAAAAACTAAATGCACAAAACAAAATCATATACAAGACAGGAGATGATAGTAAAAGGAAAGCATTGCATAATTTATGTCTCATGCTCCTCGCTTTATGTCAATTTTCAAACCACTACATATTATCCCTAGTTTTTACGAGGCTGGACGAGCGAAACAAAGTTTTGAAGAAAATAATGGCAGAGCATTTTATAACAAAGATTCCTTTTTAAAAGGATGACCCGTCGTCATCATCCGTTATATGTATATCTGTATACTTTATTACAATAACTATTATTAGTATGGCAGAGAATATGACCGCTTTGAGCGACTGTTCATGTCTAACATCTACTTTTCTCCGTCTTCAGAAGAGTCGTCGGTTCATATCATCTTTTTGACAATGGAAAGTTTTTATTTGACGTTTTGAGCAGTGATCTCAAAAGATCTGCTAATTGCAGATGGCTTGTTATTGTTACAATCATCATCAGCTTTATTGAATGAAACTAATAAAACTTAACAAAGTATAATGCATTGTAACGAGCTAAAAGCTTTCAAGTCATCATCCTATGCAAGAACAGCAGTTTCTTTTGCATAGTCATATTATGCAGTTGCAGTTGTTCTTCTGACTTGCACCCAAATAAATGTTATGAAAATGATCATTATTTGTAGCTCTTCCCCTTTATGTATATTACTTATGCATATACAAATGACATTCTCTTCTGCTTTCTTTATTATAAGGTTGATCATCATCAAGCATCATCATATACTACCAAATCTGTGATGTTACAGTTGCCAACACAGACTCACATTTCATTGCATCCTTTTCTTAAGCAGAAGAGTGACTTGCTGTCCTTATACATACAAATGTATATGTACATATCATATTATCATCATCCTCCTCTCTGTCATATTAGCATTATCATGACAATAAACAGCAAAAACCGTCCTTGCTTACTTAAACTTGAGAGCGAGCTTGTTGTTATTGTGATGATGTAGGTACACCCACTCGTTATCTAATCTCCTTCAACAAAATAAAAGTTTGCTTAAGCCTCCACTACTATTTTTTTGCTATATCGTATATACATATATATATGTTCCTATGTACACATCATCAGCATTCTCATAGCAAAACTTCATCCTTGTATGTATTTTATATGTACGCTTCTTCTTCCCCATGAAACCATCAATGATCTAAAGAGCATTAAAGCGTCATCCCATTATATGCAGTACCGTTCCGGGGAAAATGGTATGTACATTTTTTATTATTATATTACATATTATGGTAGTAGCTAAAGAAGATGATCATGATCATGAAGTTGAGTGAGTGGAGTGACTGACTGACTGACATGCCAAGTCAAACTCAAGGCTGGGCAAGGCAACATGAAAAATCTCTGCTTTTTTGTGCATATGCTTGTGTAATATATATATAAATTCTCCTTAACTCTTTCTTATACACTCTACGTGACACAACAGAGTGCAGTTGATCTTTACTGACATATTGTAACAACACGAGAAGAGATATTATGCAATAGTTTCTGAAGTGGTGGTGCAAGTGTGCATTTTTTTACGGCAGTCCACCAGCATCAGTCAGTCACAAGTCAACCTGAGCAAGAGACCAGGTGTATATGCATATTATACTTATGTGTTTTGAACGTAAAGCCGAATTTATTATTACGACTATTATTGTGACAAGTTGGGTATCAAGCCAAAAAAACTAGGTGAAAGCCTTATTGTTTGTTGGCAATTTAAATTTTTTGTGTGAAGAGGTGAGGTGGAATCATTAAAAATGTGTAAAACTTGAGTTTTAATCTTTTTCTCCTCATTTACTTCTTACTTTTTTACTGTTTTCAATCAAGAGGACAGGGCTAGGACATAAAATTAACGTAAACCTTTTTATACGCTCCTGCTGCTCCTTTAATTCTTTTCTGTGAAAGAATGCCATAAAAACAGAGAAAGATAAAAGTTTTTTGTAACTTGTTTTAATAAAACTGTGTAATTAATAATATTCATCAAAGCCAAGCCAAGTGGATCCCAACCCTGAAAATAGTAGTTTTTTATATTATATCACAATATGCCTTTTTATGCCCCCGTCAACGTTCTCATCAACGTTTTGATAACCCTTGCATAATTTATGCAGAGGAAGATTATTTATCAAAAACAATATAATTCCCTGTCCCTACCTTACCTCCCTGTATATTTCATATATTTTATTACAGACTGCGTGTATTGCATTACTCGAATATTTTTGTGAAGACGGTTTTATATGATCCGCATTATTAGTCAAATCAACTAAACAACTACTGCAAAAACCAAGAAGGATTGGTTAAAAGCATGTAGGCCGGCATCAGGTATGCCGTCTTTATGGAATGCTCACATATCTTGTGTGTGGATAAATTGTTTTTTAACAACAAGTTGAATAAATACGAATAATAATGAAATACCGTATCATCTTTGTAATGATGAGATGACCAAATGATGATGATCACCGTGTCATAAAATATCAACTAGAGATATTTTCTGTGTGTGTTATATAGGGCTCCTCACTGAGCTCGAGTGCCCAATGAGCTGACCACACTGGCAAAGTCATTGTCTCACTTGACGCTTGGCAGAAGACAAACGAAGAAGACAAGGCAAAGTTAAGAAAACCACCTCATAAAACAAAGGCTGTCAAACTTGATTCTTTTAGTGAGGCTTACGGGGTTCTGTTCATCTTGTCTTATGCATTATATATATAATCATTACATTAGGTATTCTTTGATCTGTATTCTCATTATGAAATGGTCGCAAATCCTTGTGTGTATTGTAATACACCTTTTACACACAGAAGGAAATGGGAACGGCTATGGTTTGAGATGTTGATTACCAAAAGGAGCGTACAAGTTTTATAGCAGAGTTACTTAAACGTAATTCTATCCACTGATTCATTTCATTTTAATGATCACTCTTCCAGTCGAATTACAATTTTGAGAGGACATCACAAGCATAAATAAAATGTTGAAGTGAAACAGTCTTTCCTTCTTCTTATGGAAAGATGTGTCGAATGAGCAAGCAGTTTTTTTATTAAGACGATTCTTCGTACTGCTCTTGTTTTTTTAGTCTAAATTGAAACCAAGTGCCCAACCCATTTACAACTTGTCTTTTTACATTTTATTGTTGACAAAATAATAATATTATTTATAATGCATGCTCAAACTCCATGAATTCATTGCTCAACTTCTCTGGTAGGATTGTCTTGACGGATTAAAAAAGAGGATGATTTTCAATGGTGATGCGTGTGTAGGTTGAGAGTTTTGATGAAGTGTGTAACTAAACGCGTTACGTACAAGAAGAAGACAGGATAAAAAGCGAGGCTGGGAGCTTTCTCCACACTTGGTTCCTAGCGAGAAGATAGTCAGGCACCCTGTGATGATCAGTGCTACAAGAGTCATCAGGAAAATACTCATTCCTTCTCGTTTCTTCCTCGCCCCTACAGATCTCGCTCCATTCGTCTTCCCTTCCAGCAAAGTTACGTAACAAAAAAAACTCATTCGTATGAAAGCGTGTGTTAGTTATATGCAACGAGATATCCTTTCTTATGGGGCATCAGTCCCATTGTTAAATAGTTTTTTACTGGTAGCTTGCCAAGGTGTATAGGTTTAATTAAATTATTTTTTAATTAAGACTTTAACCCTTTCACTATTGCTTTTTATCAGAGGATAAGATAGAAACAACAATGATTGGAAACCCACTCTCAACCCTTTCTTGATCTTGTGATTCCATCAAAATAAAAAATAGATATAGACAGCTTGCACGCTTGTTTGCATCTGTCCCTTTCAGATGCATATTATTTTATACGTGATTGACTCAAGCTAAAAAGAATTGTAAAAGGGATGATGTGTGCATACACGAACTAACTTTCCATTACCTATGCAATACTTCAGGAATATCTTGTTCGGGGAAAGGCCAGACGGTGCTTTATATAAAATTTGAGTGCTGCTGAGTGGGATTTCAAACTTGTTCCATTAAAATTCGAAAAAATAACATGACATCAGGACCACGTTAATATTTATAACGTGTATGAGGATGAAGATCTCATGCACATACTTTTTATGTTAGCGTGAGCTTTAGAAGATAGGAGAACCTGGAAATATATAGTGGGGTCCTATGATAAGGGGATAACACTATTTATATATTCCACACAGAATATGCTCTCTCTTGGATCCTTACTTGTGTCTGTGTCATACATTTTCTCTGGGTTGATCCCTAGCTTTTTCTTATATATATTTTTATCCGCCTGATGTGATTTCTCTCTCTCTCTCTCTCTTTATTTCCAGGAACGAACACACACATGTTAGTGTATAATAATAACAGAAGAGAAAGGTAGAGCAAATATCTTCTCAACTACTTTTTACTTGAATACCATGACCCAATCACATTTTTTTCTCATGAGCATACAAAGCACATCATGATGATATTTGATGATACACACAATGCCATTCGGTTTCTCCTTCTTCTTCTTGCTCATCTCTCTTTCTTTCATAATATGCATTTCAACTTTATTCCATGCATAATACACATCAGCATATATATACCCACACACCACACATACAGTTACATAGGGTAAAGTACAAGAGTATTGCTCTGGCTCTGTACAAGGAAAAAAAGTTCAAATCAAATCAAATGCAACTCACACTTTACAACAGAAAAAGAAAAAAAAGTTTGATATGCTGGTACTGACAGCCAGAGTATGGATAAGAAATTCAAAATATTTCTCTCTGATCTCTTGTGATTTTAAATTAAACAAAAAAGTACTACATACACCATAATGCTAGCAAACCACCAAAACCCATCATCGCAGTTTGTGACGACAAGATTGAGGAAAAAATTTTTTGAAGTGGATGATGATAAGGGCGACTCAATTTCAATATGAAATCAGAGGGAATACAAATGGTACGAAAATAATATGTATTTTGATGATCCAAGTTGGAATATACAAATCACGAAAAAATTGCATTTTCTGGGAAAAGCAGTTTCCTTTAAATGACCTTAGCTTAGGTAAGTAACTGGTATATACTGATGATGATGATTTTAATGGGACGTCGGTGTGCGATTGTAATTAATAAACCAATTATATTTTCGCAAGCTGCAGTAATTAACTAAGACAAGCCAGCATGCAATATTGTGTTTGTGGGAATCAAAACCTGTATAAAACGGAAAGAATCTGATGTGATCACATCATATCCATCATAATACTTACGTTTTTATATGAAAAAAAAACTATCAAACATAATAAGTCTTGATCGAAGAGTAGTAGTCGCCGTCAGTAAATATTACTCATTCCATCACGTAACGTAAATATTAACCATATTTATGTGGTGGATTAAAAAACATCATCGCTCTAAAAACTGGCTCCGGCTCCAGACAGGTGAAACAGTCCACTCGCACGGAGCAGACAGGAGCACATCTCTCTCACCTGCGACTGTAAGAGAGAGCAAGTCTCAATTGAGGTTTTTTTTAACGAAAAAAAAAACAAATCAAGTATTGCATTTTCATTAATTACATAGGTGTGTGGAATTATTATCAGAAGATGGGGAATTAAATTTGAGGTTTTTTGATAATTGCACATTATCTCGTGATATGATGATGATGCTATTGTTATTAACTGCGTGCATAACATGTATATCATATATTATACGCAGGTGAATTGTATATGTTGCAGGCTGCAGTTTTACACAATATTTAGTTCAATTAACTTTTGATATCTCAACAGCACAGCAGATGATACGGAAACAATTCAAAATAAAATTAGTTGGGTTTTGAGAGGAGAGGATGACTGGTAAATAACCAATAATACAATGAATTTACTTCATAATACGTTTTGATACATTCTGATGAAATTATTATCTAACAGTCTATCCATTCTTCACTTCACCAAGTCAATGAATCATTTTCTATCGTGTTCATCATCGAAAACCCGCAATATTGCACATCATTAGTATCATCATCATCGTCATCATATCATTAGGTGTCAATGCACCACGCGAGCTCAAAAATCTGTTAACTGCAAAAAAATCTCTAAGTTCAGCTCCATTTTCATTAACGAACTATATCGTAACATAACAAAAATATTCATATGGATGTACATACTTACATTTGCATATTACACCATATTGTACAAGAGATATTTTTTAAAAAATCTTTTTTAAAAAGAAGGCGTACTGTTCACTATGCACGAAAACGAAATTCCGTTGTTGCCCAGCTTAAAACATGTTATTATTTAGATTTTTTGGTGTTATTACAATATGAACAGAGCATATTTCTCCCAATTTAATCTCATTAAGGTGTATGAGAGAGTGTGTGCACACTACACATGAAAAAAATATGTTTCAAAACTGTTTCTCATCAACCATCCATTATTACCTATTACCAGAAGAACTTCAGTACAGTTCACCTTGTGTAAAGTAAATACTTACGTAAACCCCTTTCGATCCAATTATTTTGGATGATTTGCAAAGAGAAAAAAAAGTACTCAAAAATTGTAACCTAAACGTTACATAGGAATATTGTAAGTAAAGAATGAAACGGTATGTGCATTAATGACTCCTAAATACTATGATAAAGATGAAAATGACGATATGAGTTCGATAAGGTGGACGTAGGGCATTGAAATCACCATCACATCACATACCATGGCGTGGCACTGCTCTAATTTGCTGTATCAGACAAAATATTCCTGGGAGAACTATGATTTGTTTTCTGGGGAGATGCATAAAGGATTTATGTTTACGCTTATATGTCCGTTTTATAAAACATATCAAGTCTACCTGTGTCATCGCGGGCATGTAGCGCAGTCCGGCGTGTGTTAACTATGATTTGTTTTTCTGGGGAGATGCATAAAGGATTTATGTTTACGCTTATATGTCCGTTTTATAAAACATATCAAGTCTACCTGTGTCATCGCGGGCATGTAGCGCAGTCCGGCGTGTGTTCATGATCAAGTCTGAGAGAGTAAAAATGAGATGAGGATGATAATGATTCTTTTGGAGTAGGTATGCTACGAACTCTTACGTTATGTAAAAACATGCAAGGTATATAAAAAAATTAGATAATGAACAACACTGGCGTACATGAGTAAAAGCAAGAATGGGAGACTTATGTCTTGATTCCTGATGTTGATAATGATAACGATGAGACATGCAGAGAGAGCTCTCCACAGGAGACAAAAGACTGGCATTTTTCAGAGATTAGGTAAGGAAGAAGCTACACATTAATGTGAGACATGCTATCATGCAATATACAGACTTTCTACTTGGAATACATAGAAAATGATCATGGCTCATGTTTTATGATGATCCTGATATTTGTTATACAAGGAAGGGTTGGTAAAGATGAAGAATTTTGTTGGGCACATTAAAATGTTTTATGGTAAGTGTAATTATTTTGGAGCAATGATAGAGTCACGTCGTTGGCTAATTACTACTGAACGCGAAATTACTCCTGGGGATGCATTAATCATGCACGTACACAAGTTCATGCAAATATTTTTACCGAGAGAGAGAGGTTGTTGTTTTTCCTTCAATATATTATATTGTCTATATGCAATGCATCATCATATACTATTTGCTGCTGGTGATGAGTCCAACTAAAGATTACTAGCTTAACAGGCAAGAAATCAAAATCGTCACGACTTTTCTTCGTCTTGGTTTTTTATCGCTATCTTGTATCCCTATATACCCATCACATCACCAAACTGATGATTAGTAAGATATATTTTTATATGAAATATGTAGAAGGTATATTTTAGTCGTGCGTTGACCATATTGTTACAGATTTTTTGGGATTCGGAAAAAACACAAGCTATAAAACACTGTCGTCTTGCATTCTTTTGCAAATTTTTTGCATCACCTGGAAATCACCTATACTAATAAGTGACCTATTGTATACTGCGATAAAATGATAGCGGTGTGCATTAATAACCATGTTGATTTCATAAATACAAGGTAAGGCATTCGACTACAAGAATTTATGTTAATGAATAATGCACTGGAATCGGTAATTGGAAAATGTAAAGCAAACCTAAATACATCCTTTATTGTCCAAAGAAAGCTTGCCAATTCAAACAAAGAGAAAATCAAATTGCTTAAGTGTATATATAAATATACAAACGTCCACGTTATAATGACTACTTGATCTAGATCTTATATACAAGGGAAGAATTTTAGGTGGAATACGTAAATGACAAAACATTTGGCTTAGAGTATCTGGCTCTGGCTTGAGTCACTGATTTTTTTTCTGGTTTTCCCCGTTTAATCTGCGTAGCATGTACAACGATTTTCTATTAGATTTTAGTGGAATACGTAAATGACAAAACATTTGGCTTAGAGTATCTGGCTCTGGCTTGAGTCACTGATTTTTTTTCTGGTTTTCCCCGTTTAATCTGCGTAGCATGTACAACAATTTTCTATTAGATTTTACTCCCTTTGGTTTCCATACATTTCCTTTTGTGTTTTTATTCTTATCGTTTTGCAGATTAAATTTAACTACCACACAGACTAATCACACTCGAGAGAGATTCACAAGCTTCAATATTGTACAATTATGGTCTCCCTTTTTACAATTAAGCAAGACCGGAGAGCAAGAGAGCTCAAGCCAAGGTTACGGCATTTTCCCCTAATTTCTCCTATGCTCCTTGACTTTTCACTTAGAAACATCCACTCTATTGCCATGCATAGCATGCCAAAAAGGAGGAACAGTAGTGTGCCAGAAGACAAAGACAAAAGTCGGCTTTGATTTCCACTCTTTCGGTAATTTAGAAATGGGGATTGTCTGCGGAATCTGATTAGTCAACTTGTATCTCATTCTGTGTGCACAAGCTGAAAGCTCGCAATGTGTACATGTTTTTGTTTCATCAGGCATATAATGAGGGAATAAATGCGGTGGATTTAAGCATATGTAAGTCCCTACGCCAAAAAAAACAGGCAAACATCCAGAGAATTACTGAATTCCTATAATGGACATAGCCTTTGCTAAAATGTGGCATCTGATTACAAATTCTCATTCTATTTCCTTCTTTTCGCTCAGTGAATACTTTAGGGTTCAGCATAATTTGTCAATGGTTTGGCGATATACGAGTTTGTGTAAGTAATTGCGGCGTAATTTTTGATTTGAAGAAAAATCAATTTAATCAAAGAAGAAAAACGCAGCAGATTTTTGGAGTTTTGGTCTGCTTGTTGAAAGTTTTTATTTTGGAAACAACAACAAAACATGGGTTTGATTGTGACTGATATATAATCATGACTCTGATAATGATGTCAATGCACTCGTGGTACATTCCCGTAATGAAATGAATTGTTCAGAACATATCTTAATTGAGACGCTAATGCTNACTCGTGGTACATTCCCGTAATGAAATGAATTGTTCAGAACATATCTTAATTGAGACGCTAATGCTATTTAATATGAAACTGGGAAAAGGCATAATAAAAATTTAGCGTATGAATATAACTCGTCTGTCGCATTTCATGCCTAGCGCCATTCTTTCTTCGTGTTTTCGATCCACATCGATAATTTTCAACAATTCACAGCGAAATAATAATTCCCCTGAAGAAGATCTCACAATACCTACGTCGGAGTAATGATTGCCGCACGGAATTTTACTGAAAACATTGAAAAATGACTTGTTATTACAGAAAAGCACAGATTCCCAAGTTTTTTCGTATTAGTCTTTGCATACCGTAATTATTGTCATTATTGTGGTTACCTTTTACCAACATCTGGACTGGCTGCATAAAAATAATAATCAATGATGCTTTACTTATACGTAAATCTACATAAGGTAGATAGGAACCGAGAGAAGAGTAACAAGTAAGTTTGTCTTTGAAATCACGAGCAATTACGAGACGCTCTCCGCTTCCTTGCCCATTCTTTTTAAATAAAGGGGAAAAAATAATGAGGGAGCTTCCCTACGCTTCTTGCTTTTTTGACAAATTCATTGTAACGATAAAATAAGATGTGTAATTCGTCTTTCTACTATTATTTTCAATAAGCGGGTCATAAGCTTATTGCGTTATGTATTATTTTTAATACTCTGTTGGTTTTTTCATAGGAAACCACTAGCGCCATGTATCTACCATGCACCTGTCATTTGAGGAATAAGCTTTGTTTAAATAATTTTTGTAGAAATGACGGAACAATATCAAAAGGCTTATGCTACATAACCGACACACAAAAGAAATACGATGAGATCATGATGAGCGTCATTATCATTATAAAGAAGCTACCTGAATTACACAAAAAATACAATGAGTTTTTTAGGTCTGTAGACTGTCGTGGCCACAAAATAGTGACAAAATTTTAGTTCCCATCAGAAATATAATGAAAGTTATTAGCTTTGTTAAATCTTTCAAACCACAAAGAAATTCCATCACTCGAATTTACCTTTTCTCGGTTATTCCTAAGTATGCAGTCTATCTTTACATATATTACATCAGTTGGTCTAAAAACTAATATGAAATACGGCAACTGTATCTACCAGTTAGATTTTTAATACCAGCACAAGGTAATACATATCCAATCCTTAATTTACTAAAAAGATAAGTTACGTGCAACAATTCCATTTTGATTATTGCCGTTAAAAGAAAAATCATGATTATTAGCAGCATACCTAGTATTAACCTGAAATGATTCATGTTCAACTGCCTCCGCACAAAATATGGCTGACGGAAGATCAACAATGGAAATTAAGCATGCATAAAAATCATGACTTTTGATTGAGAGACACACAAAAAAACCTTCCAATCTCTTTTGTCTTTTACAAAGATCGATCATGAATGAGCAATTTTTTTTCGCTTAAGCCTCTCCGAATCTATATTGCTCATAAACTATCATAATTTTGTTTCAACTTTGTTAATGATGGATAAACATGTTGATTTGTACTTTACCACGACTAAAAGTAAAGCATAGTGGGCATATACAAAACCGTCTTATGTTTTGATACCACATTAAATGGCGACTGAGAGGAGACTATTCTTAAGAAATTAGACAATACATATATATTTTTTTATAAAGCAAGATGCTACACTAAGTGCCTGGCGTGGCCTATTACGCTTTAAGACTTTTGTACGACGACGAAAGAGGTATTTACACGAGCAGTCCCTGTTATTAAGAGAGGAACCACATAAAGAGTAAAAAACGAATGTCTATGACATAAGTCTCCTCTTTCCTTGTCTCAATCTCTTCCACTTGCTTTTTTTATACAGAGTTGATTATTTTCATGCATGGTAAAACATCACATTACAATCCCATCATAATCACCATCATCATCGTCATTATCATCAAAACCTTCTCATCTTCATCATCTTCTGCTACGATTTTTCAGCCTTGTTTGTAAAAAAAGGCACTAAGAAATGACTCGCGCGCCAGGGTACAGTGTTAAATACACAAGGATTTCGTTTTTTTGTGACGCAGACTCTCACGCAGACTGGAAATGCATCTTTCTGAGATTTTTCTATCCTTTTTCCGTTTTTATTCTAGTTTTCCCCTCATTTAACCAAACATTAAAAGTTAAACGGTGCAACATGATGGTAGAGAGACATATATGCATATTTGGTACCTTTATGTATGTACAAATCGATTTAGGAAATGATATGAATTTTTAACCCTTTTTTCAAACAAAACACCAGACTATAAGATGGTTTTGTAATTTCTTATGCACATTCGGTAACTCACGTATTTTTGTTGCATGGTTTACTTGTTCAAGCCAGTTTTACTCATTATCTTCCATTCTCAACATTATTATTTATTTTTTATTGATTCAAAATGGAGTTGAGTCTTGATTTTTTAAAAAGTGTACAAAAAATTATCTGCAAAAAGCTAGATGATTGGAGTTCGTCTCTGAGAGGATCATTGCCTCTTGTAATTTTCTCATCTTCTGATTGGACCGCTGATTCCTTTCCGTCATCACACAGGGTTTCGTCAATGTTAATGATAATAGCTCAGTGATTCTTTTAATAAACGTTTAATAACGTGTACGTATGCAAATGAGCCTTGTGCATGAGAATGTACATATAACACGTGTAGGATATCACGCAACAAGCAATTTTGTACATAAAGTCTCGCAATTGCAATAAGTTATACGTAAGTTCCAAATTTGTATTGAGCATCTTAGTAAAAAACAGTCTTCTATGATGACGTGTAATATTCCTCTTATTTTTAGCTCTAATTGCATCTAATTTCGGAAAAGTACACGAAAGCAAATAAAAATAAGGACTAATAATAGCAATTCATGCGTGCACTGACATCCTAGATCATCCGTATTTCCTTACGTTGAAATACGCACACGTATATCCTGTCATTGTCTACAAAACTCTGTAGTTTTGTATGCGTAAAGGAATTTCTTGCATTTATAATACGCTAAAAGTTAAGAAATGAACCCGCATCAACATCAACGTGCATCAACTCGGATTACAAACTCGGCGACGACAATTTAGAAACATGAGCTTCCAGTTTTTCTTACTGTTTAACCTATCTTGAAAGTAAATCAAACAAGCTGGAAAATACCACTCCGTCCTACTCATAAAGCTATTATTGTATACGTAAATGAAAAACCCGAATAGCATATTTGGGGCGCTTATTAAGCAAGTCTGATTTTTAAAAACAACAATTCAAGATTTTTATCTGCACACGTCAGCGCCTACGCATTTTTAGGAAGCCGTTGAAAATTCCAAATCGCTGATATCTTATAATCTAGATAATAGATCAAATAGGCGGAATAAAGAGAGGTTGGTTGATTTGTACAATAGTAAAATCCTGTTAATTGTGAACTTCTGTTTCTAATTCAAAAATTAATAATAGTTAGTATATAATCAATTATTTATAGAACCAACGTCAGCCGTTTAATTTCGCAATATATTTTGAAATTATTTGATCAAAAAGAACCTAAAACAAGTTGCTGCAAGAAACATGTGCAGCCTCTATCGATAAATATTGACACCTTCCCTGCTGAA
>JAHZNG010000600.1:0-19475 GCA_027744375.1 Orchesellides sinensis
TATTTAACACCGCTGCCACCATGTATTATTCGGCGCTTACAACCGAAGGTAACGTGCTCTTAGACTAAAATAACTAGACGGCCGGTCTGAGTTAATTACAATTAATCTAAGTTAGTCTTTATTGAATATGACTATTACAACTAAGTACAGGGTTCAGATCAGTACAACGTCCAGCGTAAGACTACTCGCTGAGCGCAACTCTCTACACAGAACCGCATGGTCCACGCGGCAACACTCTATGTCTAAACCTATCATCACAACCACCACCGGCATCTTTTCATTGTATGTATTGTGAAAACACTGGGATATGTATGTACTACAACGAATATAAGTATGTATCTGCATATTACATTGTAGAAAGTTTAAAGCGAAGAATTTTAGTTGCTTTCGCTCTCAATACAAACTAGGCTATAGTCCTATTCAACTGGAAGCGGGAGATCATTAAGGAGAAAATGGGGAAAGCCTATTAAATATAAAAAGCCAAAACATAAAAGAAGGAGGACATTTGAGATTTTCAACAGGGCAGCAGCGGAGAAATGATGACGAGCGTTGCGATCAGATAGGCTAGTTTTTTTTTGGCATTCAGTCTCAAAAGGCTTTACACATATATAATATTACTTTAGTTTAACTTTAGGTATATATATGAGAGGCAATGTCAGAGGAGAGAACAAAGAAAGGGACAGGAGCTACGAGGTAAGGAATGAAGCGTTTTAGGAAAAAAATATTGGTGAACTAACATGGAACAAGGACAGGGCAGGAGAAGAAAAAAGTAAGGAACATAAGGGCTTGGAGGACATTATTAGAGGAAGACAAGGGTGATAAAACGATCTCCTTTGATCTCCACAAACGACCATGTGTCTAAATGACCAAAAAGTGGACAGGCATCTTTTGATAAATCGGCTTACAGACTAGAAAGCACAAGATGGAAATCTTCAGTTGCTGAGTGTCGCAAGGATCTTTTCAGAGTTGTGTAGTTTTGTTTCCCCTTCCTTTCTCCTGTTCTGTTACCACCTCATTTCCGATCTCATCTTCGAAAACAACGAAGAAGCAGAAGGAAAATGTGATGAGTGACCTGAGAGTATAAGGAGCGGGATGTTGTATAAGTTGTGCTTTATTTTCCCTCCTTGGAACAAGTTTCATTTTTCAAATTTATCACTTTCATCTCGAACAATAGTCGTTTTCATCAATTCCTGTCTTGTCCACTTACCTATTTTATCAAAAATCATTGCAATTACTGTTGCTTCTCCTCTCTTTTGTAAGTTTCCTCAAACTACTCGAAAAAAATTTCTATTATATGCTGATTTGAATTTTGACACTTGGGCTTAATTGCAATGCAAAAAATGTGTGTGTAAACCACTTGAAATAATGGTCTGTAAATGGTTATCTTTGCATGTGCCATAATTGATGTTTGTAAAATGTGGCACTTGAAACGAAAATTGTGAAGGGGGTAGGAGAAAATGTGACAAACAAAAATGGATTCCATATTATTCAGGACCGCGTACTCGTGCCGCAACCAAGTAGAGTATAACAACTATGTCCAGAATAGCAAATTCAGAGAAATTTTCTTTATGAAAGCCCATACATCATCTATTCATTGAAAGACTGGCAAGTATTAGTCAAAAACCACAAAACTTTACCAGTTATTCTTTCCCTTCTGAATGTTAGTTTTAATGATTGGTAGAGAAAGACTTTGGAGGTTCAGAGAGGGTCCTGAATGAGCTGAATTCCAATAGACGAGTGGTATATACCCATCAAGACATCAAGTTTTTAGAGAAAAGACTGATGCAAGTGGTAGCCCTACATAAAAGCATATAGCCATCATCATCATCATCATATCCACAACATTCCATAGGTTACATAATATCTTTCTTTATTTTCACACAGAATATAAAATATTGGGCTGGGTGAGCTCTTATTTGATACAACCAGCATACCAGGATTGAAAGCGTGCATTTTGCTTGACGTTTTTGGGTTTGGTGGGAGTGTGGGTGAGATGCTTGTAGAAAATTCATAGATGTAGGTCCTACCAAATATATATAACGTTTGTGTGTGTGTTTTTGTCGGAAACCTTGATCATTAGTACGGCTGGCCACTTGAGGTTGATTAATGAAAGCCCAAAAACTCTTTACCAACACCTACACCTTCAAGATGATGCTCCTGCTGTTCTCCACCCTCTCTCAACTATAGTTAAACGCAATGACTGATGCTTTATACAAATATATACAAGAGAGAAAGAAGAGGTAAAAATAGTTAGAGTAAGCACACAGGCCACAAGCACACAACTACTTTCTTACTTGTTCTTCAAAACGAACTGATTTATGTTCAGGGAATGTGGAAATGAAAACGTAATGAGAAGCTGCATATGGGTATCTCAAATTATATCCGTCAAGAGGGTCCCTGCTGCTGCTTCTTCATCTTCTTTTCTTTTCCTCTTTTTAGTTTGAATCTCTCATCTCAAACCATCTATTTTTTCACAGCATCTTCTCTTCCTACATGATGCCTCATGTTCATCATCGACAAGGCAGAAGAAGAAGAGAGAAAGAAAGGAAAAAGGAACGGAATCATATATAAAACCACAGAAGTTTGTAGTAATAATGATTTTATGTACATTCATAGCTGATTCAACTAGAAACCAGCAGTGGTGGCGCTCTAATAGTCAACACCCTACCATTTCAAGTGTCATCTCGAGGATTTTCAAGATTTTATACTTGTGTTGGGGCCTACTTTCCACTTTCGTGTCTCTCACAACGAAGTACATAAGATATATATGTACGCTGTGCACCTTTCACTTCGTTTGTCTCTTTTCACCTACCTTGACATTGCTCATTTTTCTGCATGATTTTACCCCAAAAAAAGAACGTAAATTTTGTAGCGGGAGGGGAAAGAGATTATTATTGCTACTTCACTCCACAAATTATTATAAATCCACCCTTCAATGAAAATACATTTTTTACCGTTGAATTCTTTTTCATTCGTATGACTCGTTAAATGAAAGTGTTCAAAAGAATTCCAATGATTTACTTGAATAATGCAGATATATTTAACTCACCACCATTTTTTAAACATTTTTCCAAAATTTTATTGTGCATGTTACTTACCTGTTTTTCTTTCCAACAATCAAGTTAAGTGTGTGATTATGCATTAAAAACGGACTTAAGATAAAAAATAAAGTTAGCAACACAAATCACTAACATACTCAGAAATCTAATGCACATCAATACATTGGGAGATTCAGATTCAAACTGTACCATCAGGTTCCTACCGATCCAATCAAAGAGCCATTTGCACCATGTGCATACATATTATGTAACCTTATTACCTACAAATATATACGTTATCAATATAAAAGCATACACCCGGAGAAAGCACGAGATCAGTTCTGGATTCACAACTAAAAAATGAAAATGAAAACTTTTTTTTGACTTTTGGCATTTACTGTGTGATAGATATGACATCTTTAAAGTGTCATATCCATTACCTATTTCCAAATTTGGTCTTCTTGTGCAATCCCAAAACTTACCTTTCCCCTGCAGCTAACAACTAGGTCAGATAATTTTTTTCCACATTATTTTCTCCTTATTACCAAGTAAATAAATAAACCATGTGAAACGGGTGAAAGTTCTCTTCCACTTTAAAATCTTCCATGGATGCTTTGGAAAACTGATAAATAAATAACAAGCTCATCTGAACTAAACGTCAACCCATAAAATGTATGTTTAAGTAGCCCCAGAGATAGTTTGAAGAGCTATCTAGCCCTCTACAAAAAGCATTTTCCTCGTTTTACTACATCTATCAAGCAATAAATTGCACCAAGTACTTTATTCAAACATGGATGAACTACATCTCATTTCTAACGAAGCTTTTATAAGATAAGTACACAGGTGACCTCCTGAGGTAACGAAGGAGCACAAATTTGAAAATAAATATCACATTCAACGATATCTCCACCCAGTATGGATTTGATAGTTGGATGAATTCGTAATGGGAGCTTGATTTTAATCTTTCGAATAAATATAAGTAAGCCTAGAGCAAAGCTGTCAGTGCACTGTAGACATTCCATCATGATATAGAGCATTACTGCCTACATTGCCTTTCTCTCTCTCTCTCTCTCTCTCTCATGACCACGAGGAAAGCAGCTGAGGACTGGCATTATTCATCTCTGTCTATCCCCAGTGATTCCCTTAATTTAGGACATCTCCAGCGCTCCAAAGGTATGCATGAGTGAATGAAAGAATGGCATAACAAGGCAAGCAATAAGTAACTATGACAGCCATGTAACTTATTTCACTTTTCTCCAAAGTTTAACAGGCAGTGAATGTTCATGTATGTTTTGTGTAGGTAGTTGCTGTCGGAGTTACAGGAACATCAACAGAGCCAGAAGTAATAAGTAGCTTCTGGCAATGTATCTCAATCTCGACCTATCTCCGTCTATCTTGCAGAGAAAACTTATATTGTAGTGGGGCCATTGATAGAGTTTAAGTTGACGGACAAATAAACTAGCAAATGAATATATTTTGCCTTTCTCACTAGGATTTAGGATAGATTGTGAAATTTCACATCAAGCCAACTAGTAGTGCGCCTCAACTTCCTTCACATCTATTTACAAAAGCATCGGGATGGGATTAGCAGAGGATGTGAAATTGCAGTTGACGAATAACATGGACATAGCCTTAATATGTGTGTGTTACATGAAGATATTTAGGTGTGTAAATGTACTTTATCCAGAAGAATGCTACTTATAAATACACACGTATCTTGTCTGTGGTGCTATCGTAAAACGGTATTGATGTTAAACGGTAAGTGGAGGAATAGAGAGAAAGATGCATATGTACAAATGCCATGCTAAAAGTTGTATGGAATATCTGCGGGTGTTATTTCGAAACAAGGTATGTTTTTTCATTCTGTCAGCATAAGCATGTGCGTTTGCTTATTTTGCATTTAGCCAGTTAGTGGACCAAAGACAGATACACAAACAAATGGGTCCGATATAAAAGCAGAAGGAGCCTTTTATCAGTGAAGAGGGTTAGTTTCAGTTTTGGTTTTCGTAATTTCAAATACTTTTCGTGGTGAAAACGACGACTGTGAATATTGGTGGTGGTTTGTTTGGCAGTATTAGCACCACAGGCACTGAATATATCAGAAGACTAGAGTATTGTGTGTGTGTAAGTAGAAGAAGTAGGTTTACACAATTCCCTGAAATGTCATTAAATTTCCATAATATTAAAATATTGTCACTTCAGATAAAGTACAGCGTACCGCTCTTAATCTTTGTCTAATGTAAACAGAACTAAATCCCGACGGGATGCTGAACGTCAACGAGGGTATTTTATTTCGCCAGCTTCATCGCTTCTCACACATACACACACATGTACATATATACACATATATAAGTTGTTTGTATTCAAGATCCTGTTTGAAATAAATTCTACAAGATTCTCTGCAAACACTTTAGCCACCGAGTAATACTTTATGCTTTCAACTCTGTTCGATGTAATATTAATGCACGACGGGCTGGGCCATACTTACTCCTCCTCAACTGATAATGTTGGTGATATACGAGGACGAATGTATTTGTATTGTGAAAGCACTTTTCCATTAAGTATGTATAGGTCTTCAATGGTCGATTGAAGCACTTAAGACGAAGGATAGTGATGTGATGGTAATATGAAGCAATAATGTTTAGCATAGTGGAAATTTGCGTAAAATGCAATATTATGGTAAAATATTTTTCCAGCTTTTGGACATAACATGGATGCTACCGTTTCCGAAACATTTCCCCAAAATTGCACATGTGAGAATATTCTTAACACAACATTGCCATCTCCAAAAGAAAACTAATCCGTATCTTTTACCATGGATCATTCAAAAAATGTATTTTATCCCCCAAAAGTTTTATATAAAAAGTTTGGCATGAATTTTTAAAAATTAGGAAATTTTTTAAAACAAGCAATGTGTAAGAGATATATACAGAGACACCCTGGATAATGTCAATGCTGTTTGAGACTGACAAAACCAAATTAGCATTATGGAACAATTCAGAAATTTAAACTGAAGATTTCACGATTTATCGCAGTAGTAAGTTTGGGCTTGACATTTGTTTTCATTTATACGGAAATTAAATGTCAGTCAGTAAGACTTCTGAACAATAAAAGGAATCAAGTACAACCATCAGTTTGGATTACGCTCAGTGATCAGATATATATCGTTCTTGCACATTGATCCACATTTGTTTCCAGTTCCATTAATGCATTCAAATATTCACGTAGACACACCAACTCCAGAAACTCTTTTTTAGAATGAAAAGAGATCTTGTATGATAGTTCTCACCTTGTCTGAAAGAAAGAAGACACTTTTTACTCCTAATATTCATACATTATAATTTGATGCATTCAGGCGATAAGTAACCAAGACTAGCTGAAAGGTTTTGGTATAGGCTAAAGCAGATGGTCTTACTTTTTTTTATTTTCTTGATGAATAGGAAACCGGATTCTTCATCTTTTCCTTTTGTAGTAATAAAGGTTGCGTGTCAGTTCCTAATTTATTAACAAAAAGTTTTTTCCTCCTGGTATTCACTTACTGCTTGAAACAAATTAAAAGGGAGCTAATAAAAATCAAACTATGTACCAAAGTCGAGGAACAACTTGATGCTGATGCTTGTCTACATTTTATCAGTTGATTTCACCAGCATATATAGTGTAATCTACATACAGAGCAATACATAATATGCATTAAACATATCGCTACAACAAAAAGTCATTCAGCCATGCAATCAACTCACCTGCAAGTTTACTTGCTATTCTATTCCAACAAAAAGATAAGATAAGGTATAATACGAACAACCTTTACCTCAGACGACATCATCACATCACCATTTTATCAAACAACAATTTGGCTAAAAATGCAAATCAAGCTTTTATAGTTCCTGAAAGACAGCCTCAAGTTTTGTAGGATAGAATCTTATATCCTTTAGGTATTTGATGTTTTTTCCATTGTTTTCAACAAGGGTGGATGATGATAATGGATAAATCAACTATTCTACACGTTGAAACAAACTCAAAATTGATTGTTGGGGTGCATCTATGAACTGCATCAGGCAAAGGTTGTAAGAGATACAAGTAATATAATTAAATATTAGATGCTGATCAGTCATTTTTTGCAGTCGTCTAAGAACAACGCAACATGTTTAAAAGTACCTCAACCAAAAGTTCATCTAATGCTATAAACCAATTTGAAATCAACGTAGCATCTATTGCATTAACTATAATTGTTTTCTGTAATGCTATCACGTTTCATCTGTTAATCGGACGTACCCATTAGTGTCATTATTTTGACGTCAGGTAAGATAGCAGCAGGTTGTGTGACGTTGTGAGAGACTCCTCCATCCTACTTAAAGGATGCCTATATTTCAAATGTGGTTTGAAAGGGTGGGTTGAAAGGAAGACGGGTAAATTGCCAGCCAAGTGTTGATAATTAGCCTGCAAGTCAATGTGATGTGTGATGAATAATTTTAACCCACACATGCATATGTGTATTTATATGATGTAGTAAAAACGCGGAGCACAGCAGCCTAACGTGAACGTAATCAAATGATTCAAAGGATATGCGAGAAAAATGAATGTGAACACGGCGGTTCACTAAATTAATCCAGATTGGTGGAAAAGGGTAAAATTACATGTATGATATACGGCAAAGTAAAATTAGTAACTAATAACTATTGGGAAGTGGAATGCGAAATTGCCTAGTTTACGGCTTACACAAGAATTTTAAGAGCAAGAGAAGCAATAAAACACTAATGCGTTGATACAATAAAGACTTAGTTTTAAAAAAAGCAACAGAGCGGCGGTATATGCACATTGGTAAGGTAGCATAAAAAATGGTCGACAAAAGTCGTCTTGGTTGGTAATGCACAAATTCCAATAAGTACACACAAAACATCATTTTTGGTAGGATAATATGGGTTTTTACATATATGTAAATGTCCCCTTCTTAACCAGCTCTAACCAAGTGCGCGACATTTCGTTTAGTCACATCTCGTTAAACCACGTATGATAATAATGCAACGGGGACTATTATTTATACGACGTTTTCAAGTGATAGAAGAGAGTAAAAAGTAATCACGTAAAAGAGATGAACTGTTCAAAAAGCAAGAAGTACTTGGATATGATGTGTACACAGACAGATACTCTATTCTATACATACTTGCATTTCGACCAAGAATTCACACGATTACTCCAGCATCAGCAAGAACTATCATCATCTTTTTGCTTTTGATGAGGTCTGCCTCGTGCGTGCGTGCTTGGCTGATGTCTACTTTGCTAGCCGACATATTCTCTGAGGGTAAATGCATATTATCAGAAGAGAGAGGAGAGAGAGACTTGAAAAAGGAAAGAAAGAGAAGAAGAGGCGACATGATCAGTTAAAATAAATGCTAAAGAATTTCCATGGCTCGTTGACGCTGCACAAATGGGCTTTGGATAACCATTAAGCCGAATTAGAGGAGTTAATAAAAGGGAACTACCACATGGTTCAATGAGAAAGAACAATTCATGAATTCACTCCACTCTTCCATTCTTCTTGCGCTTCTATGTACATAACACATGCATGCATCCACACTAAACTCACATACGGCTTTACCATATTGTATGCAAAGGTTGGAAACGGTGGTGGTTAAAGTAAACTATAAAGATTCATCAGATAGTCGGAGGAGCAACTATAAGCTAAAGGTCTTTCTCACTCTTTTTGTACATGTATAAAGTAGGTTGGGAAACAAACGCCTACCGTGTGTGGACTAGGACTGTTGGCGAGAAGCCGTACCTTAAATACGCACCACCATGTCAGATATAATATGTCGGATTCATATAAAATGTTGTGTAGTAGTTACCTGTGTACATGCTTCGTCATTATTATTACTTGTGTACATGAATTTTCGTAATATGTACCTTTAGCCATAGGTATCTGCCTTGCTAACGATGCCGACGCTTGTTCCCTAAACCATATCACTAATTTGTTTGGTTTTTTTGGAAGCACTCCTTTTTGTTTTGTAAGCTTTCTCTGGAAAAGTAACGTATTTGTATGAAGGAATTTTACAGCTTCTAGATATATTGCTTAGATGTAGTCTTATGCATAATATATGCTATGTACGTCTAGATCAAAATCAAAATTAACTCAGGGTGCCGTATCATTATGTTTTAACAACTACCACGGACGGATTCCACAGCCTGGTGTACATGTTTTTGTTCTTTTTTTAATATAGCTTACATACATTTAAGACAATACAGCTTCCGCGATTACCATCGTTGTTGTCTACATGGCTACATTTCATGTACATAAACTGCGTGCATAATAATGTCTATGGATGTTTTGTATCATTGAAAAATACGTTGTTGGTGAATGCTTGTTATTGTTCTGATGTGATGTAAGTGCACTTCATGGGATGCCTATTAGTTATCACAACGCCTATTTTCCAACTTGAACAAAGTAAATTTATTATATAACCTGATATCTGACTTTTTTGCACAATTGATTATTTTTTACTCCCACATGGAAAAATAATCTAAGGCGAATAAAAGTGGATTACAAAGTTACCAAGGAGTTATTGGGGCAAAATGAAGTATTACAAGTGAAGCGTTGGCAGGTTAAGTTTCATTAAATTGTAGCCCACACCAGTTATGTATTAAATTGTAGCAGTCTTGTTAGAAGGAAAACTCAGAATACTCTTTTTTGGCTTCTTCAGTCACTGACAGATTTGTCAATAGATGACTGAATAGAGAATTATGATTGCGTATACATTCCTCTAAATTTCGTACTAATTTTATCTTCATTTACATATAAAAAAAGGACATAACTAATAGTTCATGCTATTTTTCCATGAAGCTCAGAGTTTTACTTCCCGAACGTAATTGTTTCAGAATTTTACATTAAATATTTAGTTATGCATAAAAATAATCTTTAAAAATATATGGTCCTATTATGATGTACTGGTAAAGCAATAAACCCACAATGCAGAATGCAAGGAGCTTGCGATTGCTGAGAATATTAGGCTGTCTGCCTTATGCTATTTGTTATTTTAAAATTGTGTTACCATTTGTGGATTATTGGTCAAGAATGGACCATAAAACATGTGCCTCATGCATAGGTTAAGATTCTGAAGTTTTGAAATCTTAACGGTCGCTAACGGTAATTTTTAAAATTTAGTCCACATTGTTTAGTCTAGTTACCCCTTTGTTTAAGACTACGTTTGCCGAAAAAAGAATGTCAAAAATGAACTCCGTTAAAAAGTTTCGGCTAAATTACTGTATTTTGAAAAACGGCCGTTAGTCGTTGACCGTTAAAGTTTTTCAAAATCTGACAACGGCATCTTCATTTTCATGAAAAATGGACCCTAAATTATGTGCCACATGCATGTCTTGCCGTAAAAAAATTTGAAATCGTAACGGTTTCTAACGGTAAAATGTAACCGTTAGTGCCCATCTCAGAACTCAGCCAAGCCATTTGCATTGGGAACCCATTGCAAAAAGAATTTTTTGAAAAAGATGAAAACTGCGACTAGGAGAGCAGTCACAGACCGACAGACAGACGACGGTACCATTCTTAGTAACTTGCTAAATCGCAAGTTAATAACTCACGGTAAAATAGATTAACGTACTAAAAACATAAAAATTCAATTTGAACACTACTGCCGATTGCTTTCCGCTTTTAGTCCATATATACCAAGGAATTAAAGGGTGAGAGAGCTGAATAAATTCATAGAATCATCCACACAATTAAAAGTTATACTAATAGCTGATGTTTAGACTGATTTACTTTATGTTTGCTACGAGTTCTCTCTCTTGCTAATAGCTTGCGCAACATCCGGGATGGGGGAAAAAATGTCGTTGTTATCGCGAATTGAAGGTTTCTTTCTGCAAAACAGAAAAAGAAGGCAAAACAAACCTGTGGTTTGACGAGCAGAAAGCAAGAGAAATCTCGTTTGTTGCTTTTAGAAGTTCCTCTTACTACAATTGTACTCATGATGGGAATTTCGACTAATACAATATTTCAATTGTTCAGGTTTTCTTTCACCAACGGCCTCCTCCGTAAATAATTTTGCATTGTTCAAATATACCGAGATTGTTTTTGTTCCTTTTCAGCTCATATGTAACACATCTTCATTGTTTGCAAAACTTTGCACCTGAACAAAGTATAAAGTTTTTTGCTTAAAACTTTTTGAATCAAGGAATACAAAGGAGAATTTTTTGGTTACGAAAACACAACTCAAAAATTTTAAACTGGTAATAATTCATATAGTATGCTCTACATATTGCGTGCCTTTGCAAATCATTTTGTTTCCAGTATAAATTACTGTTCAATTACGGACAAACAGCAGCAGCTCCGTGGGGTTATTCGTTAAATAATAAAGTAATGGCGTGTCTGCATTCTTTCTCTGCAAACCCTAACAATGAGGGGAAAGCAGCGAATGACCATTTATAACTTTTCTTGACACACATCATTTCTGCTCAGTACTTTGCTTAAAAATCATACTCTTCTACTTTCCACAGAGCAGTAATTCCATGCGCTACTTGTTTCATCCAACTGTACATGAGCATCTCCATAGTATTTTATAGGTATTGCAAAATACTATGATAAAAATGTTAAATAATTTGCTTTCTAGACGTTTATACATTTTCTTTACCAATGCTTGCTTTATGATACCACCAATATTGTCATGATCACATAGCATGAGGTGAGTGCCTGTGCTTGAGATTCTATTGTAAAGCCTTTAGAGCAAAGATCAATAGACCCACTTGTGATAGTAAGCCTATAAAGCACCTAAGACAATGAGTTCACCTCGCACAAAAAATATAAACGCGTGGTTATGCTGGTGGTTTTACTTCATGTTGATTGTTAGCATATTTCCAAGGAAATGGTAAAAGTACATTTGAAATGACTATACTTATGTCTGCACGATGAATCAAGCTAAACAAAAGAAGCCGTCTTCAGTACTTATGCCGGCTCTCATCTGACAATGAGAATAAGTGCACAGTACTTTTCTAAAAAAAGACACCACATACACACATAGCACATCTATACACATAAATGTATCCAGTGAACGTTTTTTAGAAAAGCAAATCAGAAACAAAAGGCAATTCAGCTAGCAATGTCCCTGTAAAATAAATGAAAGTCCCGACAAGTGAGCATGGGAGGAAAGTTGTGCATGAATTTTCTATTTTGCATATGATATTATGCACACCAAGCTGTTTTTTGTCTTGAAGATACCTTGCGTTTCCTCTTTCTCTTTTGAAACCCACCATCAATATCATCATCTGGCTATAATACGGGATGAGTTGCTCTCTTTACTGGATATTACCAATACACTACTTGTGCGGCTGCATATATAAATATAGCAATCATATCATTACCTTTCTCTATTGTATCATTTCTCCCAGTATATATGTATAGTTGGCTATCACTAAAGAAATGGTCAACAAACGATGATACGCATGATGAAATGAAAAACTTCTTATCCGGAAAAGTAAGCTCTTGAAGAAAAATCCTTTGATCAATACTTTGATCCCTCATTTCCATATTTTTAGACTTCTTATTACAAAAAGATGCTGACACTATCAAAAAACACTTCGTTATTTATTACAACCCACCATATATTGCACCCTATATAAAAAGATTGTTTCTTTCTGTAGACATTGTATAAGAATGTTGGGTTACAGCTCACCCAGTAGTAATTTTATGGTATGTAGTATTATAATTCAAGTGTTATTACAAGTCATGACAAGCCGTAATTTTTTTTGCACAAAAAATATTCGATACTGACTGGGCCCAGCCTTTGGAAAGCATAAAAGCCAACTTTTTGCTTGATTTTCCCCCCGTCTTTCTTTGACTCTCGGTGCTTGCGGTCTTTTCTTGGCAGGATCAATAAAGTATTGAAGATTGCGGTTCAAATGTCTTTCTTTTTTATGTGGCAAGTTTAATGCCACGATTCAAAACTGTTCAAGATCTGACTCGGCAGTACAATGAGTACGTGATAATGAATGGTGTTTCGTATGGAAGGACAAAAAAAACCCTCCTCTACAAAATGAAGCTCTTAGATCTTGAATTCATTTATTAAAATTCTACGACGTTTGTCATCCCTCAACTGAATACCGAGATAAATACTGTGCTCGAGTTCATTTATCATGTTCATCATCAGTCATCTTCCATTACTGTGTTATATCAAAAAAATATGAAACAATCTTTGAAATATTTATTCATAGTAAAAAGATGAAACGAAAGATGTTGTAGGGATGATGATATGGCGGTGTAGACACAAACGCACCCACACGTAGTACTTTCTCACTCATCAACATGAAAACTTGAAGGTGTGATTTTGTTAAAATCTTTTCTCTCTTTCCATGACGATCTCATGGTTTTTCGCTGCTTTTCCATTCAAACTTGTACATTTTGTAGGAGAAAAAAGATGAGAGATGGAAAGACTATGTGTGAGAGATATGAAGAGAGATAGAAATCCTACAGTAATTCCTTTTAGCTAAGCTGTTGTAGCGCGTAGCTTCTTCTTATGGACAGTTTCTCATGCAGATATTATTCTTTCGTAAAAGAAAAAGGCACAACCACCTTTCCTTTGGCTCTTCCCAGAAGAAGAGTAGCATCAAGCAATACATATATACACACGTATGAATATAAAAAAGAGCAGCCGACGTGTCTGCATGTCTGGGTGGTTTGGAGAAACCCAAAAGCTCTGAAAAGTATCAGGAGATTTTTAGAGGCTGTGAATGTTGATCTCTTGAAGACAAAATAGGCGAGGAGTAAGAATCGTTTTGTCTCTGTCACCTCCGCACACATATCTTGAATCGTTGGCTTGTGCTCACTTGAATATTATGGATTTGAATATCTGCGTATTAAATGTGTAGCTCAGTGAACACATCTCTCTCTCTCTCTCTCTCTTTCTGCATTCGTAAGGAGCCTTTTACTGGTAAAAGTATACCTATGCACAACGACGACAAAAGAAAACGTATAGGGAAAAACGTAAGCAGCTCTCAGCGCATCTTTTTACCTCCCGTCTCTTATCTATTCCGCTCATCCATCCTTGTACTTTCATTCTTAAGCTCATCGTTTATTCTTTGGCAAACTTTAAAAATGCACATATATTGATAGACAGATAGATTCAAAGTAAGAGAAAACCCGTATCCCCGTCCTACACGGTATTTCATTTCTACAAGCCTCAAATACTACACGTTTTGCTAATAGAAATAGAGCATAACAACCATTGACTGTGGTAGTGTTCTCAATATAAGATTATTTGTGTTTTGAAAATGCATCTTTAAAATATAAAAATGCGTTGATGAAAAGAAAGTCATACGGGTTGAAAAGATGAAATGTAATTTTGACTCGTTTTTATCTTTGGTACAATGATCACAAGATAAGAGAATTAAATTAAATTGTTTACCGGATTTATATAATGCCTTTAGCTTGCATAGCATTTAAAAACTTACATAATTACCTTTCTCATCTCGACAGCATTAGGAATGAGATGGGGAAAGCAAAGCCAGTCATGCGAAGAGATTTTTACAGTACAACGATATCTCATGACATCAGAGATAAAATTCATCTTCCTAAGTGCATCCCACTTCTTAAGCTTTTACATATATGGTGACACTACCGGTAAAAATCTTGTTAATAATATAATACTTTAATGGTAGTAGTCGAAGTAGTAGTAAAAAAGAGATGTAAACATTGCTTGTTATATTTTGGCATAAAAACAAATCCATGATTTCTCTCGCTTATCTCTTATTTACACCATTTTGCAGTCAACCGGTTGGCATACCAGAGAAAAGAGGCAGAGATCTTTACCGCACTGTGTGTAAGGTGATGGTGGCAAAGACACTTGAAGGGAAAGTTGGTATGTAAGACAAAATGTAATATGTTTAATACAACACCAGTTTACCACAAACTACATGTCACGACAAGTGTACAGAAAGGGCAGACACGGAAAATAAACTGCATATTTGTGTGTGTATATGGCATCTCGCATTGTGTCCGTTTTTCCCCATTCTCTCAAGTCTGAAGTGGCATGTCTTCCTCTGAGACAAAGAGTTATGGGATGCCTTCTTTTTGTGTGTGAAACATTTTTCACACAATTCCTTACTCCTCGCACTGCCTCACCGCGTCTTCCATTATATCTTACACAAAAACTTGAGGAAAAGAAATGTGGAAAGCTATGTTTATCCTTCAACAATTTGATGGATTTCCAACACGTGAGAAAACGCTTTTCTTCCCTGAAAAAACTATGCATGCATTTTGTCTTGCTCTCCTCACTGTCCTGGAAAGCATCATTGAATTAACAATATATCACGCCAAAATCTTAGATCCCTTTCCATCCAGCTTCACACATTTCAATTTATTTTTTCCCTGTGCAAAGATTCAAATGAGTGAGAAAATTAGAGAAAATCAGAAAATCCATTTGAAATGATTGAAACACATTTTTAGTCTTACACAGTTTTTTGCCACTAAATGGCTTAATGTGTTTGAGCGATTTGTACATGAAAGGATCAATAACTTGCGTATAAATTTAATCTCAAGGGAGCATCACCATCCCTAATTCAGTACTACTCTAATCCTATATTGTGGATGATTACAAATGACAAGCAACTCAAGAGTAAGATCTCGTTTTTAGAAAAGTCATTTTGTCTAATATAGCTTCATACTTTATCTAAAAGGTTTCAGCCGGTTAGGTAGGGCATACATTTAGAAGTTGTTGAAACTACTTTGTCGCATTATATCTACCCGCATTGTGAGTTTTATTAGCTTCTCTCAAACCGATCATTTGATTGAGTTGAGGGGCACTATTACTAACGATGTATGCGATGGGTGGCCAGTAAAGTAGTATGTTTCGATGAATTATGTGAGCCGAGGGAGTCAATAGAGTGATTGTTGCATTTACAAAACCTTGCACAATAAAATGGCTGTAAATACTAAGCATATACCCTGATACACAGAGGCTTCCTTCATATCTAATTGTCTGTCAAGAAAAAACTTAAGTCCAAATGAAAAATACAATTGCTTTGATGTGACAAATAAATAAAATTGGATTAATTTGTAGAAGAGCTGTTGCATAAAACGACGAGAAAGTGCGTCATCGTTCGCCGTATTTTATCTTGTTATATATACAGTATATGCAGCATTACCAAGTAGATTGTTCTTCTTGTTTTTTTTGTTACACATTGCGGATTTATATAGAATCAGATTTCTTTTCAAAACCACAGTTCCCTCGAGTCCATTTGAAAGACTGTATTTACTTGGGTATTAACGATTATTTTTTAAATACAATTGCTTTGATGTGACAAATAAATAAAATTGGATTAATTTGTAGAAGAGCTGTTGCATAAAACGACGAGAAAGTGCGTCATCGTTCGCCGTATTTCATCTTGTTATATATACAGTATATGCAGCATTACCAAGTAGATTGTTCTTCTTGTTTTTTTTTGTTACACATTTCGGATTTATATAGAATCAGATTTCTTTTCAAAACCACAGTTCCCTCGAGTCCATTTGAAAGACTGTATTTACTTGGGTATTAACGATTATTTTTTTAACGGGGTAAGGAGTGTTTTTTAACAATGAATGGCTGTACCTAATTAGATGTTTGCCTTAATAATATAATAAAAGTACAATACCAATGCATTGTCTCTACAATTTATATTGTAGCACTAAAATCATTTAACAAAAACAAAACGCAACAAAACTGTCGCTGCAGTTTTATAGGGTTTTGCATAAATAAGGCTGTAAAATGCCCTTGAAACTGCTTTCTTGTGCAACTGCAACTTATTCCTAGAGTAAGCTCAGCGCACACATTTTACCACAACTGCAAAATCCCAAATAACGCCAGATAAAACCTAACGACTCACTAAAGTGCTTGCTGTGCTATATCTGTTCCGGTTGAGGGAGAAAACGCTTATATGAGAAAATTTTCGTGAGATGGTGACTCAATGAATGGTGGAACGACTATTAAAAATTTATTACCCAGGAAATTGTTGTCAGCCGCCTTTTCTTCTGATGGTAGTTTTAATATCTTTTGAATTTTCGGGAAGTAAGCCCTAGCTATAAAACTCGGTGAAATTGTTTAGAGCCTGCAAATAATGTTGATTTACCAAAAAACCCTGTTATAATAGAAGGTACTAATGCCAACTTAAAATCGCAACTACCAACCTTATAAATACATGTGCACAAAAAGCATTGTATTATTGGCTTTTTAGAAAAATGCAAAAGTTTAATCTTGGAATAGTAAAAAATGGCGAGTAGTAAACCGGAAGCAGTCATAAATGCAATTGTTGTGTATGGTCTAGCCAGCAATTTCTATTAGTAATCCATTTATCTGAAACAATTATACTGTTGACTTTTGGCGTAAAATTGAAGTAGCAAACCGTTACAGATAAACGATAGCTCGTAAATGTGAGCTATGATAAATTTCACCCTACTTTTCCATACAACTGTATTTGAATTTTATTCTGTCCTTTTGTACATGACAAAATGTAAAAACAAGCCTAGAACGAGAAAGGAAGGAAGTAATAACTACCCCCGAAAGTAATGTATATGTGCATATAAAGGAAGGAAAATGGCTAGAAAGATTTTATGATCAACCCTTTTATACCTAAATGAAGTAGTAAAACGAGAACACGGAAAAACTGTCCATATTTAATGAAATGGTCGAATCATTTGTAGTAGTAGCGCCATCAATACAAGAAAATAATGGACTGAAGTGGTAATGTAATGTATACACACAAATATAACTTGCACATATTCATGGGGTCATCCTACCCTTGTTTTCCCTGCTTTCATCATCATCTAAACTGCACATGGATTTCTGAGCTGGATCTTGTGTAATAGGTATAATGTTGCCCAGCAAGGTCATGTCCGTTGGTGTTGGACTCTTACTTTGGCATCATCGAAATAAGGAAAAACAAGAAAAGATACTAAAACAGTGCCCGCTGGAGGCACGCACATATATATTCATCATAAAACGACGATGCGATGTGATATTATACTACAATGCATTATTACATGGATGGACTGGAACTGTGTGTACATCAAATCAAGCAGTGAAGAAAATATTTAATCCGTAGGGGAAGCGATAAAACCAGGAGCTCAGTAGCAATAAAATGATTCCATCAGCAAAATAAAAAGAGAAATAGACCAGAGATAGCCATGTAGATCATTCACGAGTGTAATTTCATGTCTCCAACAGTCATCAGCCTCTCGTAACAGACAGTAATAATTCCAACATAATACGACCAACAGACAATAATAATATCTTGACTATAAATATGCACGTACATTATTATTTCACTAAAAAAAATAACATGAGATGCTTGCTTGGTGGTTGTGGTGATGATGAAAAGGCTTTAACTAGCTCCATCCAACTATTTTCCAAACATTAGCACAATAGCATAAAGGAACAAAGGACAGTCGCCGCCTCATATAGCACATGCTCACTATCACACTGTGTATTTTATGTACGGATGTATTTATGTATGTGAGTGTGTACCAATTTACGTTTACTAGTTTACTATCCATCCAAACGTGAACTATTGTTGAAGTAGTGACGTAGTGAGTAGGAGATGAGTGTAAGTAGTCTGCATAATGAATGGTACATTATCTCCTTTTTATGATGTAGGCTAAGGTTAATCATTGTAAAAAAGACTTACATCCCAGTGTTCCAAATATGTACTAGGTTTAATATTTCTTATGTCACAGACAACTTACTCCAAAGGAGCACGTATTATTAGTTTTATCTATACACCATAGGAACAAGGAGGGAATTGCAAGTCTAAACAACATACAATGTCATACTATTATGGTTTATATAACAGCAATAGTGACCAAGTGAGAGAGAAGTAAGCGCGTGTGGACGCCAGTGTAAATCTAAACGTCTGGCAGTGGATGTAATTATTAAAATACGTACGCACATGGCAAGTTATATTAAATCTTGATTAAGAGAAATCTCTAAATAATGAGCTGTGTTCCATTGAAAGGGAAAATAATGTTTATTTTATTTGATAGTTATCCTCTGCATGACTTTCTGCATCCTGTACATCGTACTATAGTAATGAATTTTACATTGGTAATTGGAATTCACTATTACATTTCAGTAACATTTATACATTGCAGGTGTGCGTGCGGACTACTAGTCTCAGAAAGAGTCTCCTGGTTTTTTAAACATGAACACAGCACAAAGGGTTGCGTGGAATATATAGTCGTACAAATTGGTAATCCATTGGAGAACATAGATGGTAAAATTATACAGTCAAAAAATTAGTTCATTTGCTACAAAGGTGCAATTGCATGAATCTAAAATTACATACCTAGTCACCTCACTTTTGCACAACAAATTACAAAAGTTGACATTAGGGTTAGATGAGCATATTATGTTATATACGTGATTATCTGATGATATTTTGATTAGCTTGATAAGTTCAAATACAATAGAA